>JAQIWG010004035.1:0-16744 GCA_034695025.1 Chamaedrilus cognettii | reverse complement strand
CCCCCCCCCCGCCCCCCCCCCCCCCCATCGACAGACTATCGTGCATTCACTCATCTCCTTTCACCAAACGGACTCCCACAATCCAGGTATCTCATGAGAGCGTTTTCCAACCCCTCCCGATCATAGAAAGTGCCGAAACCCCTACCCCAATTTTCACTTCACCATAGCGTGGCGCAGTGGTGGTAGTTGCTATGGCGTCGGATCCGGGCACCAGAGACCTGGATTCAAGTCCCCGCGCCGGCAACTATAAAACCACGCGTCACAGGCCCTTCGGCAAGACTGTTAAACACACTAGTTGCTGACTCCATGCAAGATTATTATTTATTTGGTTGGCGTCAGGAAGGGCGTTCGGCCATAAATCCCAGCTCCAGCAGTCAACTTAGGGTGCGAAACGTCTAATCTGTGTGAAAACATGGACATCAACAGAACGGACAACAAAAATGCGATTATTTACTTAATAATATAAAATATATGCAATAAATAACTCACAAATCTTCGCTGCCCTTTCATCGTCCTCCCATCCTTATGATCTCATCGCACCCTAAAGTCTGAGGGCACTCTACAGCATCGATCAGGCGACTCATCTTAGTATTCCACGATAAAAGCGACCGTTGTCGGCCTGGAAATAAATCGTTAGGCAGCCGGAGGGAGTGCGAACAAGCCCACGGGAGAAAATCTGATGCGACGACCCCACGATATCAGAACGAATCCGTCAGGAGGCCTAGCAGTCGTCAACGCGACGAGTCTCGCAGCCCATGATTGTAGAGGAGAATGAACCGCCTTAGAGTAAAGCCAAGGCGCCATTAAATTCACATTGAAAGTTATACTATACGCAAATAATAATTAAAGTACAAATAAATACTACAAATACATTGTGGGGTAAATACAGCATTTTTCAGTATTTTGCAGCAAACGCAATAGTAAACACCTAAATAAATTAATGAATTGAGAATGCGAGACCAGCGATAAAAATTGCTAGGCTTATATATTTGCGAACTTGATAGTGAGCACTCTTCGCTCGGTTCGTTACTCTTTTCAATGCCCTTTTATTGCGAATCTTTAGGTTACTAAGCAAACATCATGGGAACCGAGTAGGCCTAAGTCGTCTACAATTGGTCAATCCAATGGATCAGAGAAAAAGCGAGAGGCGAACATCATAGTTTCACATAATAACGGATTCTATCCAGATCATGGCAAAACAAATCAAATGTGAAGGTAAATAAAATTGGAATATGTTTTATTCCATTTATGAAATGTATTCCATCTATTCCATACATGGTTAGCCTCCAGTTACACGCAGCCTAAACTTGCTCATCGAAATGTAAAATCTTCCCCAGCTAGATTTGTCCGTCAAAATCCGAAACCTTCTCCCCTCCTCGCCTCTCGCTTCAACTCGGACCCTCGCTCTGATTTTGAAATCCGTCTACGCGCTCAAGTTTCTGGCAGCAAATTCGATGCAATTTCCACTCCTCGTCCTCATATTGAATATTCTATTCAATCTATCGCTGGCTTCGAGCGCAACAATGATTTCTTCTTCTTCTTTTTTCATCGCGATCCGTCAGCCGCGAGCGACGACAGAATCTCTGACTAACCCCAGCAACACTCCACCTCTCACCCCTCCACTAGCCCCAGCAACACTCCACCTCTCACCCCTCCACTAGCCCCAGCTACATTCTACTTCTACGCTCTCACTCGACGCCCCTTCACCTTTGCTCGCCAAACATCAACCCGCAGCACTGTTTTCGACTGTTTCTATTTTTAATATCTTTGCTTTTTTGCTTTAGTTATTTCAGGACTAGGTTAGGGTTAGAGAATGATCGGATGATTGGGTGCGGAAATGCATGAATTATGAGGTAGATGGAAAAAGACGTACGGTATGGAGAGACCGGAAACGACGTGGAATGGCGTGACAGATAGGGATTAAGACGCGAGGATGTGACGGATAGGATAAGGCGGACGGCAGGTGTCCATGGTTGCAAATGGCCTTCCGCTGCATAAGCAGCCACAAAACGAGCGCGTGGGTGTGTGTGTGTGTGTGTGTAGGTCACGGTTAGGTAACATTTGAGCAATTGTCATTAGGTTTAGCTCATGTTGAGGTTGACGTTGGGCTGACGATAAATTTGACAACAAATCCTAAAAATAGTACCCACTGCGCAGAGGGCAGCAGCGCTTGCTTTCTCCTCCTCGCATTACTCTATGCGCGTGGTTATGCATCAAATCTGAGAGATTTGAAGTCCATTTGTCGGTTAGTAATGTAAAAGACATTTTACTTTAGGACACACAATATAAATATAAATTTTTTAAGTATTAATAGCTCAAAGTATTTGTAGTACTGCTGGCTGTGAGATGTGGAGCCAACACGTAAATTCAGCGCAAAGCTGTTTGTTTCTTTGACGAAGCCCAAAATGCACAAACTGCACTTGCTTCTAGCAATAAATTTCAAACACACTGCTGTTCAAGTATTCCCTCTTTCATTTTATCCTTTATTGTCGAAGTTACAAAACTTTCATGATTTTTAATTTGCTGTGTATATAGTCAGTCATTCAGCAATAAATTTGTTCAATTAAAACGCGACTATACTTCTCAATTTCTAAAGAACGAAGCACACCATTGAAATATTCAGTACAAAATCAATTAAAAAACTTATCAGCAAGCTGAATTTTTTAAGGCCCTCGTTAGGGAATTTCTGTAATTCTAGCTGGGTATTTTCTACGACTCCATAGCTTCCAAAGGCTTCAAGCAATCTCTGATGAATTAGCTGCTGGTAATCAACGAATCTATTCAATTGCTGTCGCAATGCTTCTCAGACCTGTTGGTATAGCGCCAGCATACGACTCCCTTAACAACTTGGATCTAACATTGGCACATTGCCCAGAAAACGAAGCTGAAAGCCTTTTCCAGATTGAAAAGCATCCAACAATGCCAACAGCTTCCATTCTAAAAGGATTATTTCATTATGAAACCTTGGAGGTACAACGCAATCTAGCTAATTTCAATCTAGTTTGCTTTGCCAAAACTGTCGGCACTAATGCAAATCTGATTTAGATTTAAGGCGAAGCTCAGAGCGGAATATAAGGAAAAAAGACCAGAGCCATTGTACGTTATTATGTGACACGTACTTTTTACGTTTCATTAAAAAGAAAGAGCTTTGGAAACCAACATTAACTATATCAACTTCAGTTGAAGAAAAAACCATAGGGATTAGCATTCACAAAGATGGCTGGCTACACAAAATCACAAAGTGCTGACTTTAGTTGTGATCTAAATAGGCCTAGTGCTTGTACTATATTCTATTCTTCTTCAGTGCTCTGCCATATGGCAAGACCCTCGCTTCCAATTTTGTGCTTATTTGCCTATACTCGGCTCTTTCTTTTATATTTTCATAAAATTAAGGAAGCTTTGCGGCTCAGTGGTCTAAATCGCAGAGCTTGTATTACGGGTTTGACAGTGTGTCGGTTCAAATCCGAGCCAGGAGAAACATTTTGAGTCACTTCGTGCACCCTTGGCAATGGTGGTTTAAATTCGTCAGCCCTGCAAATAATCATCCATTGGGGTGGAGTGCAGTAGTGAAGTTGAGTTGAAAATTCTTCTCAAGCTACACACACTCGAATTAACTTTACAATATTAATTTAAAACATGCTTCTATTACCATCAGGTATCAAATCAAGATCAAGATCAAGGGCTTGCTACCGCAGCATATACCTACTTCCTCGGCGAGGATATCACAGAACGCCACGTCGATCTCCTTCATGAACCGGTCCATCACGTTCACACTCCTCTCGGATTTCGACGAGTCCCCCTCCCCGCAAATTTCATCGGTCGCCGACAGGGGGGCCGACCGCGCCTCGGACAGCGTCGAGGAGGCGGAGGATGAGGTAGGGGAGGTCGCCCCTTTTCGATGGGGGGTTCCTGCTTTTTTCGGAGAGGCCGCCTCCTGAGGGGGCGAGTGCCCAGATTTTTGGTTTTTCATCGTCGAGGCTCCGGAGGATGTGGAAGAGGAGAGGGGATGGGGAGGTGGCGCGGTCACGGCGGAGGTTGTGGGGGGGTGACGGGTGCCTTCATTAGGAGGGTCGCTGCAAGAGAAATGGCTGAGTTAGAAATAGTGTATGTAAAGAAACAAACATGTGTCAAATTTTCATGAAAGTAAAGCATGACTAATTTTAGGTTGAGAACAGCAAATGAATAAATGAATTAAATAATGAATGAAAAAAACAATGAATGAATGAATGAATAGGTGAATGAATGAAGAAATGATTGATACAAGATGAATAAATAACAAATAAGCACTTGAAATACCATAATTATACAAAATCACAACAAAATCTCATAAACTCGTAACAACAACACAATATGTATAACATCAGTACAAAATGGACAATATACAATAATAAAATATACAATACACATATGTTGATTGGAGGTGAAAGCTGCGTGTCGATTAGTAAGCAATCATTCTTATTTGAAACAAGAAAAATTGACCAAAAAAATGGTAAGATATAGTGCAGCGTTTGTCTAATTTTCCTTGACAGAGTATGTTGCTAAAGAATTAGCAGTTTAAACACAACGTTCCAATAAGCGCGAGCTACTGAACAAACCCATTTAGCTT
Source organism: Chamaedrilus cognettii (assembly GCA_034695025.1). Taxonomy (NCBI): domain Eukaryota; kingdom Metazoa; phylum Annelida; class Clitellata; order Enchytraeida; family Enchytraeidae; genus Chamaedrilus; species Chamaedrilus cognettii. Next base: position 12,138 of record JAQIWG010004035.1, on the reverse strand, counting down.
CTTGAAAAATTGCTTATGAAGATAATGGTTCGAATTGCTTCAATGTTCTGATTGAAGCCGACGTGTCTAAATCGCCGATGAGAGACAATGCGAGTGCAAGCAATGCAAGTGCAAGGCCATCAAACATTGAGACCAGTGAAGTACCGAGCAACCTTCCACAAATTGCCGCCGGCCCTCTAAGTAGGCCCAGCGTTCAGGCGATTAACATAAGCCAATCTACCAACTGCGAGATGGTCACGCTATCATTCTCAACGCCAAATAATAATGCAAAATTGATCGAAATCTAAGCTAGTTTCCTTTGGGGTAAATATCCTCTTAATAAATTATTTAAATACAACTCAGACGTCGTGAATCGCCAGAATTTGTCCTAAACTGTAGATATGTTAAGTACGCATAGGTATATAGTTGCTTGTATACTCGGTACTAAGGCCAGATAATTTATTATAGGCCACTGGTTGGCGTCAGGAAGTGCATCTGGCCATAGCAAGTCAGCCTCCTCATCAGAGCACATGGTTTGATACCCGTGATGAAATATGGACATTGCTGATAGATCTGAACAAAACTTGACCACTGTTGTGTCTAAATGAACAAACAATACATACCCATTATAAGTTTCCAAAAAGTCAGATTCTTGTATGTAATCATCGAAATTAGCCTACTAAGAGACTTTCTTAATCTTTTGTCATTTTTACTCATTACGTTTTTTACCCGGATCTATCATCTTTACAATGTCAAGCACACTACCTAACAAAAGTGCTGGTTGAAATAGCACAGGCCTTCGCAGTTTATAGATTGACAAATCGCACGTCAGGCCATTCGACACGATTTTTGATCCACCAATCACGTGCCGTTCCGTGACGTCATCAGCAGCTCATCGCTGCATGAGCACTACAGGGGAATCTAATAGACGCAGCAGCATGAGAGCTCTATCAGCTCTATCTGGCAGCAGCAGTAGCAACAGAACCGTTACTAATGCAGCATTATTCTACAATGCACAGAAACAGCAGCAACAGTAGCAGCAGCAGGAGCAGCAGCAACAGCAGCAGCATCAGCAGCAGCAACAGTAGCAGCAGCAGGAGCAGCAGCAGCAGCAGCATCAGCAGCAACAGCAGTAGCATCAGCAGCAGCAACTGCAGCAGCAGCAACGGCAGCAGCAGCAACAGCAGCAGCAGCAACAGCAACATCAGCAGCAGTGCTTAACAGGAGCAGCAGCAGCCGTAGCAGTTCTAAGCAACTGCAATAGCAATGCCCAGAACAATATCAGCAGCAGCGCAGCGAAAACTGAATGACATGTACAATAGTATTAATCAAACGATGATACCTATATAATCTGTGTAAATTTTAGAACAAAATATTGCAAAGCCTATGAAAAGAAACTTGAATGTACTGCTCTAAAACACAGTGAACCACGATACTCGTAGTAATAAATATTACTCACGCATAGGCCACGCGTCCAAAATACTACATTATTCGCTAAACAATGAATTTCAAACAAATCGACCCAAGTCAGGTTTCATCGCAAAATAATATCTCACAAATCTTCGGTCACCCACTCGCGCACAGGCGCCGCATATAAAATATTCAGTGTCATAATAGCGAAGCTAGCATGCATAAGGCTAAGCTTGCAGCAGGCGCTCTCATTTCGGTATTTTGATATTCGATATGACATCAAAGACCTCATGTACAATCTAGGGGATGGGATATGGGATGCACAACAGCCAAAAAGCAAAGTATAAAATCCGCAACGCTAAAGCCAGGTTTTAGACGCTCATACATCACAGACACGAGCCGTCCAACTCTAACCCTAATTATTCTCTCCGCATTCTGGTATTACTTAATAAAGCAGCTCTGGCAGCTGCTGCAAAATGTCGGGTGTTTAGACCCGCTTCTTTGAGGCCGTAGCTGCGGCGGTGGCATCAAAGGCGAAGCAGCTGCTGGAACAATTATATGGCAGAGACACAAGAACAAAGCAGCATGCTACGCAGCCATTGGGAGTCACTCTGCGTCTATAAGCTCGAACGAACAAAGTCGCTTTCAGCCACGCCTCGGCCCTAATCAAGGGTGCATTTTGAGCAATATGTGTCGTAAATTACTGTTGTAAATGTCGAATTGTGCTACGAATCTCGGTATATGCAGTTATAAATGCGCAGTTATAAAACAAGGCAAAAATAAAAAATGGCCTAAAACTCGACATGGATTAATTGTTCAGAATGGTCTCAACTATGTTGCGAGAGCTCCTCGTCCGGTTGTCAGTCCTGCCATCACCGTATGAAAAGAACCTCCATTGTTCAGTACTTTCTCCTTCGCTGGCAAGTTCTGCACGAAAAGAAAAGTCTTTCCCAAAGGACCTTGTCTAGACCCACATGCAGTTGCTAATGGAGATGTCGACAAAAAGTGTTTTTCAAGACCAAATGCATCATTTGCAGTTATAAAAGAATCAGACCTTAGGACTGCCTAGTGCGTAATGTAAATTAAAAATCTACAGCACTAGTTCGATTATTTACTAACCCTTAAACCAGGGGTTAATCTTGGACCTGACCATGATGGGTGGGGGATTGGCATTTTGTAGCACCACAACGAAACCTAACTCTCATGCAAAGAAGCTCATGAGAAATTCGCCTAGAGAAAGGCGGGTAACCTTTTTTTACTGGCTTTAAAACTCTTCCCCGTCCGAATTGATTAGCAAAAATCAACAAAGGTGGGAAACAATTCCTGGGGAGGGGGCATTGATGACATTTACATCTATTCTTTGGGATAAAATTACAACATAGGCCAGAGTGAGAAGAATATCTTGCAAGCTGGATGGATCCACTCTTAACCAGATGGATCCACCATTAACCCAAACCTCTAGATCTAGAAGTCCCTGAACTAAATACAAAACAACCCTCAACCCAACCCCTAAACTAATGATAATAAAATCTAAACTTATCTACGATCAAGCATAAACCAACGCTCAACTGTCTGGTTCGTTCGAGCGTATAGACGTCCATCCACCAGGCTGCTATTGGGCAGGGAAGGAGCTGCTTTAGCAATGCATTACCATAATCAACTTAGACGGACACTGGCGTGCTCTGAGTCCATAGCAAGAGCCAATGAGCTGTCGGCGACCCTTGGCATGCATGCCAAGGGAGTCAAGCGACAATTAACCGTTGGATATAGCTTGGATGACGTCACAGAAAATCTGTGTTTATTTGCGCCGCGTCAGGGCACGCTCACAGTGTCAGACCATGCACACTATGTCAGGCCACGCCGACAATGTCAGGCCACGCCCACAATGTCAGGCCACGCAAACAGCGTCAGGCCACGCCTACAATCTCAGACCACGCCCACAATGTCAGGTCATTCCCACAATGTTAGGCCACACCCACAATGCAATGTCTGTCTGCTTATTACCCTGACTGTCTCTCTGTCATGCCCACAAGCCAGTCATGCATGACGCAAAATTATCACATAAAGAAGCTGTTGAAATTCAAACAAAAATTTAGATAATTTTCTATTAAACGGTGGACAATGTGATGTCAGGCTGAATAATTTCATGGATTGGTTGGGGCCGCTGTATAAAGAATTGTAAGGGTCAATTTTGTTTGGAACCGAAGGAACTTGAAGATTTCCTAATATTAACCGTCCTACATTTTCTAGCTTCCATTTAGGCCTATGCAGTGGCGGCCTGGGTATTTTCTAACTTAACCGTTCTACATATTTTAGTTCTTCCATCCAACCCGTGTACTAGACACGCGACACGAGGGCGGATCATCATCAAGCCTTTAAATTACTGTAGTTCAGATCAACTGCCATCAAATAATTTGCCGACCACCCTAATGAAACCATGGATATGGGTGAGGCGCCATAGGCCCACCAAATCTGGTTCTGAAACTCCTTCTCAACTGATTTAACGATGACCCCCCCTCCCCTCTAGTGATTTCACACTGCGATCACCCTACACCACCCCCTTGTGAATTCTTGGCTCTCTCAAATATTGCATTCCCGCCAGAATCTTAATTTCTATCATCACCACCTATTTTATGTCTCTCTCTTCAGCGGCTGACAATGGCTAATTGCCCTGTCTCCGCGCTGAATACCGCCAAGGTACGAACCGTTAACAAAGTCACACAGATCGATCGGGTCAAAAACCAAGTCACGCCAGAGATCGATACGAGACCGTGACCATTGATCGGCAGCCTAAACGTTTTCATCCAATCCTTCGATCAATTTAAACTGGGCCGGTGTCGGCCCGCCGCCGCGCAAGCGGCCCGCCGCGCAAGCTGGCCGTGGCATGCGGCCCGGTGCTGGGCCGCCATTCGATCAATATTATGTAAGAACGCGGAGCGAGCGAAGATAGCGCCACGGGCAATGTTAGACTTTATTACTTCAAGATTGATCGTGTTCCAAGCCAGTGGCGGTTTAGAATTTTAGATTTGTGAGATTTAAGAACCGTGTGGAGTAACAAAGACCATAACAATCTGCTTCAGTGCCTCGGGGTCAGGCAAAGAACTTCTCTTCCCTTAGTGGCCCTTTACAATGCCCCCGGCTACCCCGCACGAGCGTCTTAAAAGTTTGCTAATTCTTTAATCTTAGTTCAGGGCTGTAGACTAATTTCTAAGTCTAAGACCTGCGGGGAAGGGGGGGGGTAGCAATCAGTGGCGGTTTCACATTTCAAAATCTGAGGGTTTGGTATCCCCTCCCCAAGTTTAAATTCGGCAACTGTTTGAAGAGGTAATTGATGCAACTTAATACCTCATTGGTTTTGCTGTATTATTGTAAAGAAAAAGGCTTCAAAATTTCGCCATGCCAGACAGATTCGTCGAGGCTCGCTGCGTGTCGAGGAGTAGGCTCGTGTGGATGCTTTGCTAAGCAGTCGCAAAGTCGCGAACTCACAAAGTCGCAGTCGCAAAGTCGCAGTCGCAAAATCGCAAAGTCCATTTAAACTAAAATATCCAACCAGGGGTAAAATTACTACACGAACTCAAGACCGGGAGGGAAAAATAGATGTCAACATTGCAAAATAACTTTTGACTCTGAGATGTTAAACGAAGTGAAATGGAAACGTTTTGGTCGAAGCATGACATACTTTTGTGAACGTTTCTGCTGCTGAATTGGATGTAAAGGGAAAAATCATTTCACGAAATTGTGAAATGGTTTTCATGATTTTGATTGCTCTGTGGTTTATTGCGTTGATATCATTTGTAAAAATGATACGAGTTAGTTTTCACATGGATAGTTTGATGCATATTTTATTATGCTTCAGATGTGATATGTTAGCATAATTTTTTTTCGGCACATTTGAGTTTAAGTTTTAAGATGATGATATTATGTAGACTAACATGCAGATTGTGACTAGAAATTTGTTTGCGACTTGTCATGAATGAAAGAAAGCTAAAATTAAAAAATATATAATATAACAAAAATTATTGATAAATGGGAAGGTGTCAGGGATGTGCATGATTGTTGGTCAATGAAGTTTATGTATAGATTTATGAGTCTTAGTTAGGATTCACTGCATTGTTGAACTGTGTTCTGTGGTGACTGGCTAGCTTGTAATGGAAAGGTTAAAGTTCGCATAAGTGTTCGGATGTGCAGTAGTGACAGTAGGGAAGTCAGACACACGTGGGAACTTGTTGAGTGTGGATGTGTGTGGTCTCATGGTTGATGTAGAAGGTTCTTGCTGAACGCCTGGGCGTTACTTGGGTGGCAGAATAACTGAGGATGTGTGAGTCGTGTAACTCTTTAGTTTGGTGACTACACTGTTGAGGTTTGTGAGCGGTGTATAGCTTTGTACTTTGGCAGTGGAACTGTTCAGTTTTGTGAAGGTTCTGACTTGCATTTTCTTTAGATACTGTTTTAGTCTCGTGTGGCTGCAACTCAGTTTAATTAAGAAGGGGGTTATTGTTTCTTTCATGTACTGTATTATGTCGTATTGACTGTAAATAATAACGCTCATTATTAATACTTACAAAGGTTTCATTCAGAGTGAAAGTGTTTAAAAGGGTAAATTGTGATAGCACCTAATTAGCGAACCTGGGGTAAAACACAACGAGAAGCAGAGAATAAAAGGATATAGCTAATATACTAATTAGGGAGCTACATCACATATTAGGGTTTTGCATTATACATTTATTGGCTGGGGGTCTGAGACGAGCTTTTATAGGGAAAGTTCATGAATGATGCTGCAAGGTCACCCCTTTGCGACTTGCACAGTGGCGTCCCGTTGGTTCAGCTAAAGTTCGGTGACCGGGGGGGGGGGGTGGGTGGGGGGTGTTAACTGAATTTATTTTCTGTCCGACATTTCTCTCGACGACATCTCTCTCTGACGTCTTGACATTTCTTGAAGACATTTCTTGACCCGGGGAGGTGGAGTTATAGCCATCTAACTTAGACCTTTTTGTCACTTTTTTCCCAACTTTGAATTAGAGGTCGGGCCACTACTCCTTATAGCAACTTACAGGTCAGGCCACTTTCAACTTTTTTAGATCGGGCCAGGTAGGGCCACTAATGCTTAAAGGTAGGGCCACCATTCCAAAAGTCGGGCCAAGGCCCAACCTGGCATATACGACGGGACGCCCCTGCCCTTGCACCCAGCTAGACGCTCCACTGCATGGCTGCAATATTTCGCCATAGATCCTCAGCGGTCCACACCGACTTACTCGCTACACACCGCCCCCTGGGGAGCATGGCGACATCTTCCATTGTCGACGCATCCCGAGGGTCGTCTGCATCACCTAGCGTCGACTCTGAATTTGATATTATACATTTATCAATCGAAGTGAATATATTCGATAATTTGAGAAATCTTCGTAGCTCAGTAGCAACACCAAGTAGACTAGTGATAATCTATTACCACACTGTTACCAGTGCTGTTTCTAGGTCCAAAAGCAAATTCGCCAGAAACTTGTAGAATTTTTTTTAACAAGGTTTAATTTTGTTACATTTATCCTAACAGCTGTTCCTTCTGGCGCACGAGATTACATTTATTGCTCTGTTCATCATCATAGAAGCAGTCTTTGAACTTCGACTGACTTATACCATCGACGAAAAATTCTTCAAAAATCTTCGACAAATGGGACAAATATTCACCAACTGCCAAAATATACTTTTTTGCCGATTTTGGCGATCAGCAGCTGAATATTTGTGAAGCAAGAAAGTCAATAGACAACAAACGTCAAGCAGTGTCATTTCTCATTATCAAATAAGAACGGTCTCAGCACGTACTGGAAGGACTCCAGTGAGTTTAGTTCACCAAGTGCTGGTGACAACCTGTTCCATGCGGACTAAGCGCCAAATTTTCTTCGCTAGAACTACTTCATCTCACAATTTAATCCTTGGTTAAATCTCATAATTATAACCTTGGTTGGTAAACGGCGTCTAGGCGTGAAAATGTCAACTTTGCAATGTTTCGTTTCACCTGTATGTAGCCGCATCATCATTGACAAAATGTCTTTGAATTAATTGACGCTGCCAGAGAGTCAATGCCAGAGCTAAGCCTAGCCCTGGCAAACACGCGTGGTATTACGCCTGCTTCTTCCAAAACAGGCGTAGTGCAACGGCTCAACCTTCAAAAACCGCGTAGGACTAAGCCATCGTAGTCGATTTTCACGCGTAATGCTACGCCTGCCAGTTTCAAATTAGGCGTAGAATTCGCATCTAATCGTCACTTTTGGCGCACGATCTTAACCTTAGCCCTGCTCAATGTTACTAGCTTCATGTACATGCACATTGCACATGATCCACATACACTAGTATTCGTATAGAACTACGAGCAGAAACATGAACAAATTAGTGTCTTACATTTAAAGAGTTAAAAGACAGACGCGGAGTAGTCTATATCCTTCCAAAAGATTTTGCACAGAAAAATTCAGAAGTTTATGGATGAAGTATCGATTAGCGTTAAGTCGCCAGGGGTCCCAAAGCAGTCGTATGCTTCCAAACGGAAGCATTGTGACACAACAGCCCCCTAGAGGCTACACCATCCTGGCAATTTTCCAATGAGATAAGCCCTTGCCCCCCCCCCCCCCCCATCCCCTCGCACCACCTTTAAAGCCCTATAATTGCTCAGTGAATGCCAGATTTATGTCCAAAGGGAAGGAGTTCAGAATCAACTCGCCGACATAGTTCCTGTGGGAGCTGATAGTAATGTGCCTACAGGCTTCCTAATCGTTTCCATTGGCTGTCAAAAGGGGCAGCAAATAAGACATGTGGGAAAGTGTCCTCCACCTTTTGAGTGAGCTGGATGGTGACCCGACCCGATTTACAACAATTGGACAACTCTGGTTGGATATCTCAAGATGGCAGGGATATCGGCGTGTGTAAAAATCCGCACATAGATCGTTTTAAATGTTGTTCACGTTTTAAAACATTTCAGTCTCAGAACTCAGTCTTAATTTATCGCATATTTTTAGAACGATTTTTAGAGAATTTAAAGAATATTTTAATTTTAATTCAGTACATTGTCAAACCATACTGAAATGAATGCGGAGTACAAAAGAAAAGAGCATTAAGGATCTCAGACATGTTTTTCTTCCCAAGTGAAAGTTTGATTCAAAACTGACAAGGTCTCTGATTTTGAATACTATCCATGCCAATCATTTGTCACATATCATGTGACGTTGATAATTACTAAGACATCTTCACTCATGGTTCACAGCAGCCACATAAGCATAACTTATTTCACTGTTCTCCAACTTACCCTCAAACCATTCAACACAGAGAACAAATCTTAAAAGGAAGCATTTACCCTTGGTTTTTCCAACTCGAATTTATTTTTAGCTAAATCAGTTAGTAAGCCATTGATTTAAATTAATCTGAGGATTTATGTCATCGGGTTTTTCAATCTAAATCCTTTATTTTAATAGTTTATGATTATATCCGTGGATTTAGGCCATTCATTAACCTATTCGCTAACACCCCTATATCGACTGATCTAAATCATGAATTATTTTTCTTCAATCTGCCATGTTCTTAATCGTTGTTGGAAAAACCCAAAGACCGTCGACCCATCATTTTCTAGATTTTAAATCCTGAACCACCTTAAATCCGTTTTGGAAAAACTAGCCCTTAGTGTTTTCTCTGAGCTGCTGCTGCTAAGCCGCAAGCTTCATCCGAGGCGGAAGCAGATAAGCCTGGCACGAGGACCAGAAGCGAACTAGAGTCCGGACTGGGACTTGTTAACTCCCGGCTCTCACCGGGAACTAATTTACAGGCGAAGTGCCGTTGTCGGGCGAAGTGCCATTGTCGCGCAAGTCGCTTACGTCAGGCGATTTGCGACCGATAAGCACAATTCTTGAAGTTCTTGGTGCTCAAACCTGCGATGAAAATCTGCTCATCTACGACGAGGCAATCAGGCATAAGTTATTGGTCCTATAGCTCGCAGTCAAAAGGCAATAACAGAAAAGATAAAGAAAGATAAGAAAATTGTCAAGTCGAGCAAAGTTGTTGGTCTTAGCCAGTCGTTAGCGTCTCGCTAGATCAGTGAGAGCGATCATTTATTTGATGTCTCAGAGTTTATCCTTTCAGTGCAGAACTTCTGACCGGGGGGCTGGGGGAGGAGGAGGGGGGGGGGTACGGAACCAGAATTTTGATTTTCTCACTCACAAAACCAGAAAGCAAGTGTTTAGTAGTGCCTGAGGTTTGTCCTAAGAAAAAAACTTAAATTCATACAATTTTGGTATTTTGTGCCGAATGATCATCTCAAGATTTGCTTACCATACTCCAATTTTCAGCAGTGGGAAAGCTAGTCTGAGCAGTGAGAGCGCTAATCTCAATTTTTTGGAGCATTTGGAGCAGCGCTTCCATGCTCTCTCATCCACTTTAATCACTGGACTTAGCTCAACATCATTGATCAATTCTTGTAGTTATTCGTTTAATAAAATATGGCCACGATTTGTGAATCACACCAAATGACATTGAGTCATTTAAACAAACTAATATTCACCGCAGTTGTAAATTTCCTAACCTCAACGATAAGGCTCACATAGCCTTTGAAAAACGAAAAAGAAAGAAAAAAAGAGATGAAAATAAAAAAAACCAAAACATTTTTGATAGATTAATCTAATGACTAATATTGTTCACCACAAACCTGATTTGTAAAATGCCTTTGCCTGATTAATATATTTTTTGTACTTTGTAAATTTATAACTGAACAACCTGCTTCGTAATAATTAGTAAAGATACAGTTACATGCGCACCTTGTAGAATTGATATCCTGCTTGTTTCTGGTTGAATATAAAAAAGATTATAAATTTAATTAGTGGGTGATAATTGAAAAGATAAGTGTAAGAAAAGATGGTGAAAATTTCAAGTTATGGTCGTCATTCATTTCAGATTGACACGCGTGAATATGGAACATGTTTTAAAATCAATTTGTTCACTATCTATAACCTACTTTATGAGAAAATTAATCATTTTAACATGCCGGATACTAGCGTGTGGATAGTGTAACATGCCGGATAAAGTGCAACATGCCGGATACTAGCTATAGGCTCCGCCAGTCGCTAATATATAATCCAGAAACCATAGTAAGAAACGTAGGCCTAGATACATTGCTTCTTTCCAGTATAAACGGCTTGATCTTGATAATCAACAGGCAATGCTGATGCTGCACAGCCTTTGTGATACCTTCTCTGAGGGAAAGAGGGAGCTCTATCGTCTACAGGCAATACCTAGAAGTGATGAAAATGTCCAGAGGGACAGCGAAGGCATTCACTCCAGGCTCCGCCGAGTGCCCAGGATGCTCGAGGCGTTCCAGATGAAAGCACGTCGCGCTCCTGAAGGCTGGAATCCATTTATAAGGACATCCTGAGGAGGGGAGAGGAGTGCATCAGCGATAGCGTGTCCAGCTTTTTCTGGGGGGCTAAGCCCCTAGCGCAGTAGGGGCTCCAGCCTTCCTGTATCAGGGGGGGGCTGCTCAGGGGGCTTGAACATTGCAATCAGAGTCTATGTTCTGCCGTCGAGACAGACTGGCGAGCGGGGGGGCGTGGGACGGTGGGCGGGAGGGTGCACTGCTAACAGAAACTTTTGGCCTCGGTAATGTTACATACCTGAGATATACAAAAGCATTCTTAACACTTCTTATCCATTTTGTAGGCCTACCTAATTTCTTACAATAAAATTTCAAAATTTCTGAATTCAAAATATCACATTTCACACATTTTCATCACCAAACTAACACCAGCTTCAATAGACTCTCCTTGATTTTAACCGGGGGGGGGGGGGTTTGAAAACCAAAATACGGAGAGTTTGACACTTGAAATCTAAATGTTATAATGCCAATTTCAGACTTAAATGACTTTGACTGAAATCAAGTAGGAGAGCTTGAAACCCTCCAAGCCCTCCCTGCGTTTCCCCGGTCCTCCCCCCTAGAATCGCCACTGCTCTAGCGCGTATCCCACCTTCGATCAACTCCCCCTACAGAAACTCCCCCCACAGATATAATCTTGTCGTAAACTATTGAAAGCAATGTAGTTAAATTTAATCAAGTATACATGTATTACTATGGATAACGACCCATACGCCGACGACAGATCTCTAGCTGCTATAAGTACTTCCAGCAGCTATGCAATGATTATTCGTTAGCGTTTGACACTACTTGGCAGCATGGGGTAATATCAGGCCACGCTTGGCATTGTTTGGAAATGTTTGGCGATATAGAGAACTAAGGCCTATTCGCCGAGAAGGCAATTATTTTGTTGCTGTTAACTCTGTAGTCTTCAGCAACATCGCACAGACAGAAGAGCAAAGATTAGTATTAGCGCTATGTGCAATGTGCATGCAACTTTGCTAATAATTTGTCAATACTTGTCAATTTTTGCAAAGGTTTGACAATATTTGTCAATGTTTTGACAATATCCGATAACAATAATTGGCAATATCTTTCTATAGTTGTCGATATTTATCGAAGTTTGTCCTGGTGAAATACAAGTGGCGGCTGTCTTAGTTCCATGAAGACTGATTTAATTTCCACTTCAGTTTTCAATCTTTGATGTTCAACATTTCAGTTCTCTTAGTCTGTATCGCTATTTTGGTTATGTTGTTATCTTGTAAGACACTGTTCACGTTTGATGACATTTGTGTTTGATGACATTTGTGTTTGATGACATTTGTGTTTGATGACATTTGTGTTTGATGACATTTGTGTTTGATGACATT
>JAQIWG010004034.1:0-16748 GCA_034695025.1 Chamaedrilus cognettii | reverse complement strand
AGACGGAAAAGAATTAGATTGCACATCGGCAGTCGCAAATATAACATAGAAGCGATTAATTAACAGTCTAGCATGTTTTATTCAAGCATAAATAGCTGAACGACTACCATTCTATTTCAACCAACAGAAAATATTCAGTAAGCAGGAATACTCAAAGTACAAAGTATAAAATCAAAACACAGCAATTAAACTCTAATCTGACTAATTCGTATAACAGCAGAGGTATTAATGTCTAATTTGCTTAAAGTGCAAAATGGTACGCTCCATTGCGTCAAATTTTGTCAGTTGCCATTTGGCTTATATTGTATTTGCATAACAAGGGTAGTGTCATACAAGGTGGAGTCACATGGATGTCGTTGTCAAGGGCGGGAGCTCGATCTGGAAAACCACCCACACAATAACCTTTATGGCAGCATATAATCTGATTTTTTACAGTTAATCGAAAAAAAATTATTGAAATTTTTCCATACAATTAAAATTGCAAATTATAATATGGCCCCATGCGTCATCTCCATGTAGACCGCTAGGACGGGAGTTGCCATCAGTTCAGTCTCTCGCAGGTTTATCAGCGCAGCCGCCTCCCGCAGCTTGTCGCGGAGCTCGACGAATGGGAAGAACTAGCTTCTGTCCGTCTCAAATTCAACGTCAGTTCGGGCATCGTTATACAAATGTTACAGCGGGTTGCCATCCACATCGGTTTCGCGTCGCGCAAGAATCCAAACATGGCCTTTGCTTAATTTCTTGCAGAAAAAAAAGTTCTAATAGCCAATAGAGCGCTGTATTCTTTTGGGTTAAATCCGTTCTCGATTCTCGATCGGTTTTGCAAAATTTGATCTGAGCCGTCATTCCATTAAGATGATAAAACGATAGTCGGCACGTTAATGTCTTAAGTCGATAACAAGAGCGGCAGCAGCGTGCCACAGCGCTCGATTGGCGCTCGAGTTACACGCATCTGGCCTCAACAGCGCCACTCAAGCGCTCGAGTCGCCTCTCGAGTTACATCAATCTGACCCCTGCCGTGCCACGGCATGGAACATTAGCGTCTGGCTTGCTTCAATCCCGCCGGGCCGGGTTAGTTCGAGATTAAGGATTAAATATTCCGCCATGCTTGGCGGGGATGGGTGCTGGGTTGTAAGCGTAAACCAATGTTGATGTCTTGTTGCGATCAGGCGGAATGTGAAGCGCTGACGAAGACATGACTAACAGAATGTGAAACGGATGTATTGAACGATGCTATATGCCCTGAGCTCTTGACTTTCAGAACAGCTGGAATTTTCACAGGGGACATGGAAATCGAATAACAGCATCTTGAAATGTTCAACAAAATAAAAGTAGGCTATCGCTGATATCACCGTCAACGAAAAATGTATATGTTACCATCTAAGACGCTGCCGTAGCAAATATAAGCCTAAGCACCGGCGGAGGAAACGGGCAATATTTGTACACACATCTATTTGTTGACCCGTAACTAAAATCAATTCTATTTGGTAGGCCGCTAAGTTCAGCAACAACTCGCTCTGATGGCGATATTCAAGCACTTAATTAACTTCGTTTAGCGAACACCGGCCTGTTATTAAAGGTTCGGTGCGTACAGGGGTCGTATACGGCAGGCTGGATACTCGATAGCTGCGCCGTGAGCTCTAGTAATCCAAGCTCTACATGCACATAGCGGGTTGATTGTAGCATAATCGTTACGGCTAAATTATGTCCCGGGAGTCAAATGCCAGTGAGTGCTTTGACGCATGAGTCAGTCAAGTAAGCCACCGGTAGGTAGGCCTAACTACAGCTTCCATCAGGAATTAGCATGTATGAACATCGAACGGCAAGGCAGACTAAAACGACGAAAAATCATGTTAAACGAGATGTCGATAAGCGTCAATATTCGCAACTGCGGCTTGCCATTTGCACGACGATATTTTCGACTAGCCTACTTTTCAGTGTAACGTGCACCAACGTGCACTTGTTTACTATTGGAAGAGTGTCAGCGACAACGTTCTTATTATTTTGCATAATGTGAGCCGACGCTCATTTTTTGCATCGATGGCACGCTTCAATATTGATTGATTTGACGACGTCATGATGAACTTGGGCAGTAACTTGGATCTTCTTGGCCGTCGGCACTAAACTTGGAATTTCTCCGAAACCCTAACGTGGCTTTAAGAATAATGCACTCTCATTCATGATCATTCACCAAGCGTCTTCTTCCCCGTTGTTCTGCAACTCAAAAAGTTCTCCACACAAAATGCTGTCAGCGTTGTATCGGCAACCCTGAAAGGTTAATGTTGGAGCGGGATGATAATGATTGCTGTGGCAGGGTTTAGTGCGGACCGCGGCGGGTCGTTCCTTCCTCCACGTGTCAGGCGAGAAAGTTTGACCGCTGCGCTCCTGGGAAACTTGGCGTGCAGAGGATATGTTAGTATAGTTACTCCGTGGCGTGGGGCTGGGAGCGATGGCTAGTATATCCCAATACTCCAGTATAAGGTATCGAGTAGCAGCGCGTCTAATCGTTTGGACGTCCACTGGCGCACGCTCCCGACATTTAGCACGCTCTTTGAACTAGTTAGGTCTACAGGAATTATTTTCCGTTCGCCGATAGTCTGATATTATGATAAGTATGCAGGAGTGCAGGGGCTAACGTTCGAAGTAGCAGAAGCGATAGGCCAAAGGTGTCGGTAAAGTAATTAGTATTGAGCTACGAGTTAGTTTAGGCCTATTTGCGCCGTGATATCGTTGCGATCGATCAAATGTGTCATTCGCAAGCGCGCAAGACATTAATTCGCTGGTCACATTCGTCTCTATTGCTTAATACGTACCTCAATGATATTAGCATATTATATATCTCTGCTTTAAATCACAGCTCATGTCCGACCTATGTTCCGTGGACTGCGATTCCAATAATTGAAAATCAATATTCACTAATCAAAATAGTTTAAAAGAAGTCGATTGTCTTTCAACATTTACTCAACCCGCATGCGAACGGCAATATCATCCACGTAGTTCTAGCTGAACGCCAGCAGCGCAGGATTGTAGAGCTTTAATCTACAGTCTGATAACACAACCCAGATGCTCGACTGAAGTGGACGATAAAATAAGCCCCAATGAATAAACGGCAAACTCGGTCCCATGTCAAAATTTCTCCATGCAAGATTAAGTGCTCTCTAATTGGCTGAGAATATGGCCGTGAAATCTGGATAGCCTACATGTGTGTGTATGAATGTATTGCATGGAGAATCAAAGTGAGATGTTTAATAAACGAGGGGAATAGCCTACAGCACTTACAGTAAGTATAACCTGCTGCTGTATAAGAAAGTTTTCAAACTATATTCTCTTCTAAGACTACAGGCTATCCGTGGATCCCTGTCTTGCTAGGCCCGCAATACATGTAGGTGCCTAGTATAGCATACATCTGGACAATAGATCTCTCGGTTAGCTCTGGCTGCCTTGGGCAATGAACAATTGAACACAAGCGTTCCCGAGGAGCAAAGCGAATCCACCACGGATTTTCATTCAAACATGGATTGAACAATTTGAGAATCTGATAAACGCCCCGCCTATATGCTATAGACCTAGGCATATAAAGAGACCAGCAATTCTTGATAAAGCATTAAATGGAATTTCAATCATTGGTATAGCTTCTGCAAGTAAGCAGTAAAGCAATGAAAATTAAAAGCATTCTCGCACAGTAAATTAAGTTATTAATTTTTGTTTTATCCACGGTGTTACCCATCGTTCTTACTATGAAAAAATACAGTTATATCAGGGGTTTATAGCCTAGTAACGATGATCGTTGCACTACCGAAATTTTTCAATGTGACAGGACAATCCTCATTTTTAGCCTCATTTTCAAATATTATATAGCTTTCTGGTAGCCCTGGGACACACATATATAGCCGTTATTTCCTTGCCCTTTCCTCCCAATTTGAAAACCACCATGGCGCCCTTCCGCGTGCTGGTCAGCGTCAGCGGCTCATCTCGGGGCGGCGAAACTAACGTGAAACGACGAGATAATATACGCTGCGCTCCCACCTAAAGACGCCGATATTTACGCACAGCGGCTCTCTGTTGGCACACCCGGCCGTGTTAATAGCCGCCGGTCATTAAAGGTTTAGATTGCCGTGTGCTGATCATTAGTGATCCACCGCCGGAAGCGGTCGCCGTATAGTCTTGTGTAGGCGTGTCTATCTGCACACGCGTTCCTCGCAGCCAACTCTGTTTCTGTTTGAGTCAGTGGTGAGCCGATAGAACTGCAAAAATGAGGTGGAAAAGAGATGGAAATTTGTTTGGAGGGGAGGGGGAGCACTATAATATTGTAGATGAGACAAGACAAACGTGCAGGGCACGGGGTAACCCGGGTGATGTTCGACTGGTGTGAATGGTATCTAGTATTACTACCCCTAAAAAACTCTTCACCCCCGGGAGTGGGGGCTTTTCAATCAATTACCAAAATTAAATATATTAAATTCTCATAAATTTATGTCACACGGGGTGGTAATTCAAAGCTGCATCATAGGGTGCCATTTTTAAAATAACTGAGTGGCATATGGGGTGGAAATTCGAATTCAAAAATTCAGGAATGTCCCCTAGAAACGTCACTGATGTGAGTTTATCTGGAATTCTTTCCAGATAAACTCAAATCAGTGACGTTTCTTTGGTGCAGGAGCAATGGACTGATAGAGGTGGAAGCCTAGAAGAGATTGAGGGGAATGGGAACATGACTAGCTCCTTGGTGAATAGGCAGGCTACAGTCAGACGGGCCATCCGAAACCTGACCAGGCGGGGTTAAGAGCGAGTCTTCGGGCTCTTGCTGCTGTTAGCCTACACGGCGTGTGTATGCCCTAGTCTATACTCTATAGGGTGGTGGCAGATCCGATCGGCGCATTTATGGGTCGCTGAGTATGGCTGCCAGATGGCAAGCAGTAGAGACGCGGCACTGACTGCACGGTAAGTTTCGTGAATAAGAAAACATAGGCTTGAAAACTCGCATCACATAATATCTTATGCTGTGATGCCTAGTAGGCCAGCTTATGGCCTAAACCGACGTTTTTCAGGCTTAATATGTAAAAAGAAACTCAAGGCATGAATGCGCATTTATTAGCAGATCTATTTCGTGTTGATCCAACAAGTTTAGACTGCTGTATTTACATGTGCTGAATTACATGAACATGTTTTAAAAGACGCTTTATGAAATAGTGAAAAATAAAGATAAGGAAAAATTACAAAGTGATTAATTAACTAACACGTGAATGCCTATTCTGTGAAAGTGAAAGGTATTTTGGATTGCGTTCTTGGTATAATAACATTATAGTAGACATGGCTGGACACATGCATGCCTAAACAAATAAGGACCACCAGCCGCCACAGTGCACTCGAGCCATTCGGGCTCTATTTTATTGTGACCCAACAACGCTTGTCGTGAAACAACAGTCGAACCCGCGTGTATCCAATAACCAACGCGTCCGTGATTGAACAATGAATGCGCGGGTCGCGAAGTTATTTCAGATTACGCTGCCGTAGCACCCAAGCGGCTGTGGACTCACTTGAACCACATGTCGTTGTCGTTTCAAAAGCATTTAGTTTGACATCGAAGCGAACTATACGGTTTTTACCATTAGGCCTGCGCGACTTTTAATTACAACTATCGAAAAGTACGAACATAATAGTCAATGATATACGATACTGCAAAATGTTTGAATGTTGGATGGATTTGGCAAAAAAAGAATGCAGTTCAAATTTTTATTCAGCAGCATATAACTTGAGATAAGCTTGCTGTATACAATGTGTCTAAATGACAAATTATACAAAACTCGAGTTAAGTTAATTTATAGCTGGACTCATTTCGAGCCATAAGGTATCATTAGGTGCACTATAGAAATTTGTTAGGATTGTGATCATTCTGAAAACAGTCCTTGCTAAGTTCCTACTATTGATGTATGAAAAATTGCACATTAATTGAATGTATGATGCTTGTTAATTACTTGGACGCCTTCAAGATTTCAAATCAAACACTATCTTAAAATAGAAATATCCCAGTAGTCAATCGAGTTATTAATGCTGCAAATGTATGCACCGATTCTATCGTTGTGTAATTATCAATTTTCAGAACTTGTTCGCAGTCACAATGACAACGATGCGATCATTGGCGGCCGCTATCAGCGTGTTTCATCTTTGCCAACTTCTCTCACAGCTAAGCCCAGTCTACTCGCTCAACCATCAACTGCACTACAAACTAGCGGACGAAACCCAGGGCGACGCCATCGTTGGCAACATCGCCATCGACTCCGGAATACCCGAGGAAATAGCGGCTGAAGAAATTTTGAATCTCAAGTATAAGCTGTGGAAAGTACCAGAATCGTTTCAGGGATATTTTCGTATTGACCCGACGAGCGGAGTTTTGACCACGGAGCGGTCAATTGACCGTGACGCGTTCTGTCCCGGTCTGATGAGCTGTCGGGCGGATTTAGTCGTGCAGATCACAGGCAGCTCCACGACAGCCTTAGTCCAACTGATACAGGTTGCGGTGGAAATGGAGGATGTGAACGATAATGCAGCCAGGTTTAAGGACCGTTCAGTGGAATTATCAATATCTGAAGGAGCGAGGATTGGAACGCGCGTAGATTTGCCTCAAGCTTTTGATTCGGATAGTCCGACGTATGGAGTTGGTAGATACGAGTTAATTCAATTTGGTGCGCCTGTTTTTGAGCTCGGTAAAGTTTTAATTAGCGACGTTGGTGAAGTATATCTGACGTTAGTGGCGCCACTTGATCGAGAAATGATTGAGTCGTATTTACTGCAGCTTAGGGTTTATGAAATGGGTTCCAAGTCATACGCGGATATTATGAACGTGACAGTGTGGGTTAATGATATTAACGATAACATCCCACAGTTCAAGCAAGAATCTTATTCGATTTTGATTCCGGAAGATATCATTATTGGCTCGACCATCGCAAGAATTGAGGCATTCGATGCAGACTCCGGACGGAATGGAGAAATCAACTACACGCTGGATCGTCGATCGTCAGAAGGAGCGGCTCATCTATTTAATGTTAATTCTAAAAGTGGAGTCATAACTGTCATTGGCAGACTCGACTACGAAACTAAATCTGCATACACTCTGCTAATATCAGCGGCAGACTTGGGTCCTGGATCCATTCCGAATTTCTGCCGGGTCTTCGTTAAGCTAATCGATGTTAATGACGTCACGCCGAGGATTTTTCTGCAGGCTCTAGACGAGCAACCAATTGACGCCTTCACCATTTCTGAGTCCATGCTTTCTGGTGGGTTTATTGCTTACCTGGCAGTGCACGATGAAGATTCAGATATTTTTGGAATAATTACTTGCGCCTTGAGTGATTCTAGATTGGTTATAGAGCAGCTTTTTAACTCTGAGCATCGAACGCAATACAAGCTCGTGACAGCTAGTTCGTTTGATCGTGAAATGCAGGATCGAGTTGAGGTTACGGTCACGTGTCAAGATGGTGGATTTCCAGTAGCATTAACATCGCAGGCAAATTTAACCATATACATATCTGACGAAGACGACAATATTCCGGAATTCACTCAATCCACATATTTCGCGTCGGTTTATGAAAACAACATGATCGGGATCTCGCTTTTAGCCGTACAAGCAAGAGATGCAGATTTAGGTCCTAATGCTCTGGTCGAGTATGCATTCGTGAGTGATTGCCATCAACTACAGATTGATGCGAGTTCCGGACTGGTGACTGCGGCCATGTCCTTCAACCGTGAAGCAGCGTCAAGCATACACTGCGCCATTGAGGCTGTAAATCCATCCACACCAGAGAAACGCAACTTGGCAAAAGTTGACATTAGAATCGACGTAATGGACATCGATGATGAGATTCCAGAGTTTTTGCGAAGTCGTTTTGTTTTCGATGTTAAATCAAACTTTGAGCCAGGGGCAGAAGTGGGCCGGATTGTAGCCTATGATTCTGACCTGCTTCCCTACAATTTATTCGTTTACAGAATTCTGGATTCGCTGGAAAATAAGTGTGATCTCAGCGAGTGTTTTGGGATTAATCAGCAAACGGGGAGCATATATTTGAGCGCGAACATTTCGCTCATTGAAGATCAGCGATTTGAGTTTACGATAATTGCTATCCCACTTGGTCCTGACGGTTCAGAAAGTGAATCTCAGAGACTTTGCATGGAATCACAGAAGTGCACTACCACCGTCGTCATCCAAGTACGGAGCAACAATTTTCCTCATTTTCCAATCATTGTTTTTCCGAACGGGACCGACAACATTGTGCGCATTTCTCCCAATCTGGCAAAAGGCGATATCCTGGCGAGAGTAAAGGCTATCGCTAGCAGTGAACGTGAAAGCCATCTGGTGTTCAGCGCGAAGCTCAGAAATAATTCCACGTCTTCCTTCATAGAAATAAACGAAAATACAGGAGAACTCTTCGTCACAGATGACGTCATTGGGTTGCCCGACGATGACTCATTTATCGTTGATATCTTCGTCACAGACTTGGTAACTGAAAAATCGACAGAATCCGATCTTGTTATCACAGTATCCAATGCTCTGCGAACAACTACTGCCTCGATTTATAGCAATGTGACAATTTTGATCGCCATCATAGTTGGAAGCGCAGTTGTTGTTGCTATCTGCCTTGTCGCCATCGTATGCGTTTCAACCCGAGCCAACAAAACTCGATTCGCGCAGGCGTGCGGTAATTCAAAATCGGTTTCCGGTCGATCTCTCATTCCGATATTCGCCTATGACACAGTTGGAACTGGTGAATATTACATTAATGCTACTACGAACTATGCGGCTGAGGATAGTTTGAGAGAAAGAAATGGTGCCTTGGATGAAACGGAAAACAGCCTTCAGAGAAAGATCTCATATTCAAACAGCAGTCATCCTAACGAGGTAGTCAATAAAACAATCATTTATGACGACTGTAACCTTGTTGTCTGATATCGTTTGATTTGGTATACCATTCTTGATAGCCATTATTGATTTCTTACAAGTAAGCTCTTTGGATGAAAATTTGATCCTATTCATGATATTCGTGACAAATCAACTAATTTACATAATATAATCAGCATTTCACTATTATGATGAAGATTTATCTAAGAAGCATCCTATAATTTACCTAAGATAATCAGCGATTGCATCGTTATGAAACAAATTTAATTAGCCTATCATTTCAGCCCCCATCTTATTCATGCGCTATTTCTTATAGCACATTTCACGTAATGTTCCATGACTTCCATGTACTAAGCATTGCATCAACCATTCCCACTTTTTCTTACTGTATTGTATTGTGACATAGAAAGGAGTCATTCAAATATTACCCGGTCAAGTTATTCTCGTTAGTTGCTGACAGCCGTGCTGCGCTGTGAACAGAGAGCAGACATGAGTCCGGACCAGTCGACGAGCGTGTGCAGCGAGGAACCTGCGGGGGGTGACATCGAGTGGGCGGGGGGGCGAGGGTCGGACAGCGGGCACGGGTCGAACGAGGAGACCGGGGGGCATACGCACCAGGCTGTGGGGGGCATAGGGGGCCAGAGATTGATTGATCACAGCGGACCATCAGGTAGGAATGTCCAAGTTTGGATTTATAGTTATGTGGTTGTTTCTCATTAAATTTAATGACTTCACCTATGTATCTCAAAGTGTCACAATATGGTATTTGGCGTTTTAAGTGCAGGATTATAAATTTAAAATTATAATGATCAGTAAAAATAGTTTGAGTCATTAAAATTCATATTTATATAGGCCCATCACTGTACGTAAAACTATCGCTCCGCATAGGATTATGGCATGACTCCAGCCTGAATTGAATTCAAATTTTTATGTTAATATGTTGTAGATGCTACTAAGCCAGCTGCTAGAAACGGCTCTCATCCATCGCGCGTCGTCATTCCACCGCCAAAGACGTCATCGCCAATGACGTCATCGCTGCCCAATTGCATGCAACGACCTCTCTCAGACAACATCATGCTGTCAAGAAGATGCACACAACTGCCCCCTAGCTGCTCGCTGCTACCTCTCAGTGCCTCAGAAACTGCTCAAGCACCCTATGACGTCATAACTCCACCATCAGGAGATTACAGCGGGATCTATCGCAATTCAGATCCAAAGCTCAATGTTAAATCAGATTGTATTGGAGAGTGTTACGATAGTTGTTCATGGGAGACCTGTGTGACGTCAGCTGTGTATGACAGAGCAGCACGCGGTGTACACGTAGGCGAGGCCGAGTTGTTTCTTGACACTCGCCAGGCGGCCAACTCTCCTTGGATCGGGGAATTTGCCAGCTACGTGTAGATTTTAATCTTTGTTTAATTTTGCATGTATGTATTGTCCATTTGCATGTATTATAAGTCTATTGTAGTAGACTTGTATCCACCAGAATTGTATTATTAATGTATGCCTACAACTAAATCAATTTTGTAATTTTGTCCATGATAAGTGTTCCAAGTTGCCTGATGATAACTGATCTCCAAACTGATGGGTTGTGATTGATATCACAATCATGTAAAGTGGTCAGTCTTAGATCAACACCTGCATGTAAAACTGAGAACCGCTAGCATCCAGCATCAACTATAGTTAATTGAACACTGAGTAGCGCATCAGTTTAGGTTCCATAGGCCATCGTTAGTGATTTTCACTATCATGTTACGTTATGCTTCATATCTTTATTTGCATTACAAGATTCATAAATGAACAATAATGAAGAGAAAAAAGGCGCTTGTTAATTCACTTCGATGTGTTTTTTTTTATCACATTTGACTAAAGCCTTATTAGGCCTATGGTAATATATACTTTTTCATCAAAATTATTTAGTTATTTATTGCACAATTTTTGTAATGTTGGCTCAATATTTGAAAGGCGCTGCTACATTTCATATAGTTATTAGTGATTGTATGTGTAGAATATTATTGTGTAATGCTTGTTCTGTGCCTACGTATAATAAAAATTTGCAACTTTTCAGTACAGGCATTTGTTGCATAATTAAAATTAACGATCAAGTGAATATTGTTAAAAACAATTTATATTGAGATTAAGCTTGTTAATAAAGTATTGTCTATGTCTATTATAGTGTTTAGCTGTGGCCCATCTATAGAGGCTATAGGAGAGGAGCTATAAGGGGGAGGGGTGGTCAATGGTCATGAGGGGAGCTTAGACTATTTGAGTTGACTTCGGGGAGCCTCGTCCAAGTGTCCTGAAACGTTACTACGAGGGGTGTTACAGGTTTCATGGGTGTTTAGTAGGCTTACAAATAAATAATTTGATGACTCCCAACTCCCAAGCAGATAGCCTACGGTGACGGTCATGATGGGTCATCTTGTGTATGAGGCACGATGCGTTACCGGCCTAGCCAACTTCATTCAAAATGATAGAGAATTATGCCTACAGTAGTTCTAGAGGGCTTTAGGGGAATTTTGCTGCAAAATGCTCACTGACTTGCATTTTTTAAGTGAAGGATTATTTATGTAGAAATTTAATTATAAATGAATTATTGAAAATGAACTTAACACAAATTTGCATTCTTGTGGTCAAATTTGGCTAATTTTTATTATTTTTATTGTGGTATTATCACAATGCATAAAAAATTTAAATTAAAATTAACTTCTAGCAATAGTAAGAATCTAAGCTTTCCGTTTCCGTTACAAGCGACGTGGCTGCGTACATGACAGCGTACATGACAGTCGTGAACAAAGTCCGTAGTTGGATATGTTCAATACAGCCATATCCATAATGAAGCATAAGTTGTTAATATGCAACTTATAGGCCTATGCTTAACAGCCTGTACACCTGTACAACGTGTATACATATTCGATTGACGTGTGTTTTTTTATGTAGGCCTATAAGAGTTACAACTTGAAACATCGCATATTGTAACATAAACGGCGTTAGGGCTGTCGTGCAGCCAGCCACTGCGTCGATTTAAAGGCCTGCTCATTTACTGAACTCGACCTATTTTTTGTAACAATGTGAGTTTCCTAATATTTTTCCAAATTATTTTGTTCCCTTTTACGTTGAGCACATTTGACCTACTCTTTTGTTCGCGGCTATGTAAGTTCTAGGAATCCGTGTATCATATCAAGACTACTCGTAGGATATTTATAGATCATCAATTAGCTAGTTTTAAATTTCAACATATGGACAAAGTCGCCTAAATACTAGTATCAGCTTTTTACCAAACACTCTAACGATCAGCCTCGCCCCTATCGGTTTAACTGCGCAATCAGACGTTGAATTAAATGCTCGTAAGTGAAGTTGAATGTAATTTTGGCAGTGAGATATTTATTATGGTGTTGTTAAATGTTCGCTTTGCATTGACCAATGGGGAATGAGGGGGAGCGGCGAGGGCATTTTATATTCTGTGGCTATGTTAAATGTTTGTTGTGGCAGGTCTAAAGTGACTTTCAAGATCACGCTGACGTCGGATCCTAAACTTCCGTTTAAAGTGTAAGGATCGCAGATATTCACTGTGTATTTCAACACTTTATGACATTGTCTGCCGGTACTCAGAAAGCTGATATTGACAAATTAAGGACTATTATGTATATGATATGCGCATTACTATTAGCATGATATTGAGACGCCAATGCTAATAAGTGATGAGATTTTGACAAAAAGAGATGTAAAAATATGCTTAAATATAAAGTCACTGAATGCCGAATGTATAATCTATGTGCGTTTCTTATTGCTAAGCTAATATTAGATCATGCAGTGTTTCTAAGCTATCGATATCTATGATTGTACATGTACTGCTGGTACACCTGCACAGATGCATCAGGTTGATGTTACTCGTCAATAGGATATGATATTTTGAAATTCGCTCATGGCGATATTAATAGCATAACCTTCTTAGCTTCAAATAATTGTTAGTTGCGAGCTACGATTGTTTTAGTGTTTATTAGCAGGATAACAGAATCAAATTGTTGTGTTTTTAGCCTCAGTGTACCTGAGCAGACGCCATTTACTGCTGTCCTCAAGTATGCGGCAGAAGAGGTACACGTATCTAATAGCACAATGTAATATTCAGCTTTTGTTTGTAGTAGTGTAATATGTATGCCTTCACAAAAAGTAGAAGATTAACAAAAATGTAGAATAAATTCCTATTATTTGAAGATTAAAAATCGACTAAATTTTTTTTTGCATTGACTCTTAATGTAAAATATGATAAAAAGTGTTTAGCAAACATATAAAAAAAATTCTGAGTCTGAGTCACAAATCGGTGAAAAGATTTGACATCATTCGTCCGCAGATCTCCGTGAAGAGTTACTGAAGTGTGTTGTTTGGTTGAAAAGAATGGAATATCATCAAATTTAATCATTGTGCTAAAGCTTGGACAATAGATGGGCATAAATTTTGTTTTAACTCTGCTATCACAGTTCAGGGTACCGGCGGAGACAAGTGCTATCATCACAAACGAGGGGATAGGACTAAACCCGGCACAGAGTGCAGGCTAGTCCATTGCTTACTAGTTTTCCAATTAATTTTTTAGTGTTCATATTCGGAATTTGAGGAAAAGTTTAAAAAAAAATTGCTTTTACATTTTAAAAGTGTTCAGTTCAAGCATTCGCAACGTACGCACGCATTTATGAATCCTGCGTGAGAACATGGACATTAACAGACTACGCGATAAAAAGGAGGTTAGTTTAGTTTAGTTATATGCATTTATGACTCGTTCAATTACTCGAGATGATGATATTTTGAAGGTAACAAGGTATGATTGCATGCACATCACTAAGAGCACTAGTCGTGTAATTTTGCAACAAGTGACAATTGAATTTTAGTTGATGATTATTTCATTTAATATTGTCTTAAAATGATAAAGATTTTATTTCTATGCTTTCTTCAGGGAATGTATTTCTCAAGCATGGATCCGAACTGCGGCTAATACCACGAGACAGAGTCGGCTCCTCTTAGGATATCATTATGGACAGTTCGACTCTATTTGTGTATGATATGTTTAAAAAATAATTAATTCTTTTATCAGCATTAAAATTTTCATCGCAAATGCTTATCCGCTACAAGAAATTAGATGTTGTCAATCGACTGTGTGACTAGACCACATATTTTTCAAGAAACCTTTTGATGATAGCATTTTGTAAGTTTATTTTTTCATGCTAGTTAACTCAATTGATGGAAAAGAATATTGTACCAGTAGCAAATTTTTTCTGCATTTTATTACTTTTCAATTACAGTAAAGAATACGAGAAAAAGTCTTATGCTAGTGAAATTTTAAGAAGTCTTTGTAAATTTTTGGAGTTTATTTTTTAACCAATTGCTTTGTGTAATATATTCTTCTAGAATTTTGTTTATTTCAACTTCTGTTAAATATGTTTAGTACAAATTGTAAAAATACTTACGAAATTGACTTCGCATGTTATTTCAAACTAACTTCAACTTTGTAACCAAAAACTGGTCTAGTATCGATGTTTTATCACGATGCAATCATTTTTAGTTTTATTTGAGCAACATTTTGGGAAGCCAAGAATTTCTATATAATTATTTTAAGTTACTATGAGACTTTGTCTAGATGTAAGCTTATTGCATGTTCAATGTTACTAGTTCCTGGCCATTAAAATCTAACAATAATTTTAATGTGACTGTTGAATAATATATTCGCATATAATAATTATGTGCGATGATCTTAAAACTGTTTGCTTGCATTTTTAATATATTATGACTTCGATTACACAGTAACACCCTACGTATGAATGCATAATGCCGCCTCTTTGAGCTGATTTGAGAAGACACCGTCCTATTCGAGCAAAATAGGCCTAGTGCATTTTAAAGATGTAGTCGTAATCCGCTGAAATTTTGTACAAATAAATATTAGTTGTATGAAAGCATGAATTAATGCTGTTTTGCGGGCCGCTGTAACTTATACTGTCTAACATAGGCCTAATAGTAAACTGGATAGTCACTAAGCAAACAGCATATAGATAAGGGCTGGAAATCGGGATCTAAATTATTCAGATATCTTTGCAATGGTTCAAGATTTCAATATAAACTCAAAACCATAAATTTTTCTAAACCAATCAAAACTAACCACAAGCTAAAAGTGAACCATGCGTAAATATTCAGCACTTCATAAAATTATAATGCAGTATTTCAGATTAATTCAGAGTAGTGTAGTCTCGATATCTAGACCGAGTGCTGCTAATAAGTGACATTTTGAGTCGTAAATAACGAAATATTTGAGTTTGACGCCGAAGACCCATTATTGGTTGTCGATAGCACTGTCGCTAGCCATTCCTTTTGTACTCTGCACTCTGCAGTTTGAAAAATTTGAATTTAGCTTGTAAATAGAATTATCAAGTTTCTCTTGAAACTCTGCCCTCAGTTGCTCAGTTTTTCTGCTCTCAGTTGCCTCTTCAAAGTAGAGAACTTGACTCTGCGCTATCAACTGCAAATAAACATCAGCGCCAGGAGCAGATCGCATTTCTGTTTGTCTGTTGCTAAATATTCCATTAAACTTTAAAGGCCGGTTGCTACACTTCGATTTGAAGTGCGATTTTATCTTGTGGTCCGAATTAACCAATGAAAATATATGAAAGAATTGTATCGAATAATGTGATTGGTTAATTCGACTACAAGTAAAATCGCACTTCAAATCGAAGTCTAGCAACCTGCAGTAAGTTTGCCCTTCTATTGCTCTTTAATAATATCTGGATAGAAGGCCGAATTTCAAAAAGCTGGAAACACGCGGTGATTAAACCCATTCCTAAAAATAATGTTATGCTGGATTCACCAGCATCAAATCGTCCCATTGCTATCAGTTCTGCATTTAGTAAAATATTAAAGCGAACCAGGCTCTCCCGATTTTTGGAGAGCAAAAATTTATTAAATCCAATACAGGCCGGATTTAGGAAGAACCACGCTACTCTGGACCACGCTATTAGACTTAAGACTGATATTGCAAATTCAATGTCTTCTGGTATTATCACTATTGCTGTATTCCTAGACTTCTCACTGGCATTTGATCTGGTTTGGATAGACAGGCTTCTAATAAAGTTCCTCAAACTTCCAGTATCAGGCCACTGCTCTTCTTTTATTAAGGGTTTCCTAGAAAGCAGAACTGCAGAAGTTTTACTTGGTGGATCAAGGTCTAACATTTTTATACCAGCCAATGGGACGCCTCAAGGATGTGTCCTAAGTCCACTACTGTTTCTTGTTTTTATTAATGACTTCCCCAAAATATCTTTTCACACTGGCTCTGCTCTTTTTGCTGATGACTCTAGCTTATGAAGATGTGGAAGAAACCTTGTGCAAATTACTCATCACTTGCGAGATGACATCAAGACCTTTGAAATTTGGTGTGCGTCCTGGGGCTTCATTATCAATGTTGCGAAAGCAACTGACATTATCTTTACTGGGAATCATAATATGTCAGTGAAACTCTATGTTAATAACCAATTAATTAAATTCTGCACACAATTTACCTTCCTAGGATTTACTTTTGACTTACGTTTATCATGGTATCCGTATATTAATCATATAGTTCAAAGATCGAAGTCGAGGCTGAATCTCATTGAATGTATTAGTCATAAGGAGTGGGACTCTAACACAACAACACTCTTGTCTGTTTACAGAGCACTAATTCATCAGTTGTTTGAATATGGTTGCATTCTATTCAATTCCGCTAGCCCTTCATTATTGAAGAATCTTGATTCTGTTCAATATAGTGCGCTGTCGATTTGTTTAGGAGCCATGAAGGGAACAGCCCTTACTTCCCTTCTGAGAGAAACTAATGAACTGC
>JAQIWG010004033.1:0-16748 GCA_034695025.1 Chamaedrilus cognettii | reverse complement strand
TAGCTTTGCCACATTGTAATTTGGTGCAAAGTGCAAGTGGACCGCTCTAGATTTCTATGGTCGAATTTTATTTTTTTTTATTTCTTAAATAAAAATAAAAAAATTAAAATTAATTTTTTAAAGTAGCGCTACTACTCGATTCGTATCCGGATCTGGCAAATAGTACATCCAAATACTCGGACTCGGT
This sequence comes from Chamaedrilus cognettii, assembly GCA_034695025.1. Classification (NCBI taxonomy): domain Eukaryota; kingdom Metazoa; phylum Annelida; class Clitellata; order Enchytraeida; family Enchytraeidae; genus Chamaedrilus; species Chamaedrilus cognettii. Next base: position 16,561 of record JAQIWG010004033.1, on the reverse strand, counting down.
ACTTGGTGGAAATTGTCTACTCGGTTATGCCCTAATTTGAATGTGCATCCACTATCCAATGATGAGAAATCTTTGCATTTAATCATTTATACTTTCATTTCACACGAAGGAACAAGAATAGTATATAGTATTGATAAAAAGGGCTTGGCGTTCATTCTCTTCGTTTAGATATACTGGAGAGTCTGCCGCCGCCAGTGCTGGTAGCACAGAGCAAGACGAACGAGTCTGTAGCCCTCGAATGGGCAGCCGAGTTCAGCCTTTCCCCGGACCTGGAGGGACTCCAGTTTCAACTGCAGAAGGTTGTTCTCGGACTATCTGGGGAGTGGACGCACCACTCTGACGTCCAGTGGACGTCGAGACTGCGACTGGAGGTCGTCGGTCTTCGTCCTTACACGACCTACAAGGTAACAGAGAGTTAGTTTGATGTTTAACTAACTGTTATTTTCAGTATTGAGTTGGACAGATTTACTTTATTAATTTGATTACTAACTTCGTGAATAATTTAAAATAGACTATGTAATAGAGTGACATGATTTCACTCAAATTATGTATTCTTAGGGTTATTAACATTTTTAAGTCACTCAAGTGAATGAAAAAACACACATACAACATGCACATATCACAACGTGTGCAAGGAACCTTTATTGGTTAAATTGACTGGAATTTGTCAATAATCACGGCAAGTTGTTCCTTAAAATTAACGCAATGTTTACTGTGGTTTTATGTTGTGACAGAAGAGATTAGAGTTTTTAGCAAGGTATGCTTCTACGAAGTAGTTCAAGTAACAAATAGTCTGACAGTCAGGGGCGTAACCGCTTAAGGGACCCGGGCGTCCCCCCACTAATAACCATGGGCCCCTTGGAAAACCCATTGATGGGTGGGACGCGTCCTCCCCATGCTTTATAGTTGGTCCCCCCCAAGCAGAAAAGTGATTAGGCCTTTGAATATTGTCAAAAAATAGATATTCTTCAGAGTATGATTCGCGCAGTATTGCCAAACATGGTCAAACTTTTGTCAAATATTGCCCAATATTTCCAAACGTTGTCTTTTAATATTGTCAAAAACTGGATATTCTTCAGTGTCTGACTTGCGCTATATTGCCAAACACGGTCAAACGTTGGGGGAAAAAATGTGGGGAATTTTTTTTAATACTTTTTTTGGGAAGAAGTTCTTTATAAATTAGGTCCCCCCCACCGCCAAATTTGTGGATACGCCCCTGCTGACGGCCCGTAGCTTGCATGGCATGCAAGCTGCCCATGGGTTTGACATGATGTGGGATGGATATTTTTCTCTCAAAGTTGAATTAATCCTCAAGTATACACCTTTCTGATGTTATATTTGTCAAACATGCTTTGCTGCTGTGTACTATTATCACATTATAATATCAATATAATCATTTGCGTTGTAGTTTAGAGTGGCTGCAGTGGTGGGCAATGACGAACTAGTGGTACTCAAAGATAGCATTCCGATAGCGACCAATCCATACGGAGGTATGATCATATGATGATACTATCGATAATCGACTATCGATACTAGCGATGATAAGCAATTCTGCATATTCCAACATTGAATTCAAATCTTGACTGAAAACTGTTTAAAACTGTTTTGTGTTTGCAGTCTGGAGCACTTCATCCGAATGCATTCTGATATTTAAAGCTTTTTTAATTTTTGTTGACATGATTATTTCTTGGTGCATTACAATTGCAGTCACTCACATTTTACATGCTAGGACCATTCTTTAATGTGGCGTCAATAGCCTTTAAAAATTATTTCTTAACCCGTACAAAAATATGATTTGGCTGTTGTTTAGCTATTTGAGTTTTTTCCTGAAATTATCGCTCGAATGATATTCATTAACGCCTTAATACATTTTAAAATTAGTTTAGTTACGTTTTTAAAGTATTAGCTGCGATGTTTTAGAGCCAGGGGATGCGCCAGAGTTGATAAGTATAACGGCGACCAGCACAGCAGTACACATCGAGTGGGCGGGGCCATTTTACACTGGGGCGCCTCTGATTGGCTACCACCTCACGGTGAGAAAATCATAATTTAACTTCTCGTTACTTATTCTTTACCAATATCTAAATTTTGATGCAGAATTGTCATCAATGGCTAAATTTTGATGCAGAATTGTCATCAATGGCTAAATTTTGATGCAGAATTGTCATCAATGGCTAAATTTTGATGCAGATTTTTTGGAATTAGATGCCGTATCGATAAGGAATAAAATGTTAAGACTCAAAATCTAGATCATAATATTGCCGTACATACATGCTGAATTAACAAAAATTAAATGATCTAAAAATGGATTGTTTATTTTAATATCGATAAAGCTCACATTATTGTCACCTGCTACTCCACGCGCATATTTCTTTTGCGTGGGAAGCTGAATTGCATCAAAATTGGTTTAAATTCCGTAACGTTCCATGCATGCATTGTAAAAACCATTATAGACGAATTAGATAGCTGAACTAAATAGTTGATGAACAGAATCTATTTCCTGTTGTTTCTGCTACAGATTTCAAGAACCCCGGGTGATTCTGTGAACGGTACAGCTCAGCGATCGAGTGACAGAAGAGAAAAAGATGTAACAGCCATGAGACGGGTTGTATTGGGAGTGGGAGACACAAGTATTCTAATGACCGTGGCGTCAGAATGGATCACGCTGCTGCGACCAGACACTTCATACAAGGTTGATATTGTAGCGGTCAACAGTTTTGGAAGGAGCCCCGTGTTGTCGACTGGAATAAAAACCCTCCAACAATCGTCTGGTGAGTGTTTTAGATGATGTTTCTGCTTCATTTTCTAATTATTATTTTATTCTTCATCATCTTCGTGGTTATTGGATCTGTATCATAAACAGTGCCGCAGTCATCAGTAGCAGCAACTACTTTTTCAAGCTTTTACTAAATATACTTTTACTAAGTATTTTCTTGGCTTTATGTAACACTATGTTTAATCATAGAATTAAAATGCATTTAGTATCTATCATATAGTATAATATATGCATATAGTATAATATATGCATATAGTATAATATATGCATATAGTATAATTATGGCAGTGAATATTAAATAAATTAGACATTTTATGATCAAACTTCACCAACAGTGTACAGTACGCACAACATAAATTATTAATATCTAATATCGAAGCCGTTGTCCATGTTTTGAGTTTGCCTCAATATCACATCGACAACTTCTTTTTGCTTTATTAGGCCTACTGTATATGTCAGTCAATAATTATTAGCGAGCGGATATCAATCAAAGTAACTGTTGTAATTAAAAATGAGTTATTTGTGTTGTGTAGGGGACGAAGCGCTTGGCTATCTCATAGTTGCAGTAGATAACAGGGTTGTGAGGGTGAACCTGGAGAACGTGTTCATTGATCCAGAGGTTCTGTATGAGCATCCACACGAGACAGTCCTCATTACTGGTGAGTTCACTTTTGTTTTGCTCGGTTTTTGTATAAATGGCTCTTGTTCAAGAAAGTTGTCAAAAACTGATGTCTATTATTATGTTGGCTCGTAAAAATATCATTTGCATGAAGGATCGTCTGCAATTTGCTGTTTTTGACTTTACCTGACCTACTTTTGACTCATAAAGTTATGAGCAGTACGCATATCGAGTGTTAATTATCTTTTTTTGCATAAAATTGCGCTGCCAATACCGATGCTATAAATTTTGCATAGAGGAAAGCTTGCAGTCCAAGAAAAGCAAGAAATAAACAGAAAGTGGGGTTTAATTTCAAATATTAAAATGTGTTGTAATTTGAGATAAAGTAGACCCCTATTTAATAAGGGCACATTGAGATTTGCAATTTCAAGGTGTCTTTGATATTTTAAAATTTGCATCCTGCATTTAGGTTAATTATTTTCATCCAGTAAGTTTTTGGCCACACCACCGAAATTGTATTATTTACTTGCTTTACACGATAGTTAGTTTTTGAAGACTAGCGCTCTCATATAAAAATAATTTATGCTATTTTCATTGTTCAAGTTTTGTATCTTTTTCGATGTTTATGACGACAACATTTTATTGATAGGAATAGGTTTTTTGCTTTACCTTTAAAAAAATTGTTTTTAGGTCTAGCAGTGCTGTACTCTCAAGAGCTCCTCTACTTTGTGACGTCTAGTGAAGATATCTATTTAAAGAATGCGAGTCATTCGGCAGTTTTACTTCACAGTGGCCACGCTCACATATCTTCGCTGGATGTTGATTGGCTGAACAATTTTCTTTATCTAGTTCTCGACGATGAGGTATTGAATTTATTAAGGGTTAATAGCGTGAAACTTATCTGATTAGACATCTAGTTATTGATTAGGAATATGCGCTTGAGAAATTATAGTTACGATACTTTTATCTTTGACAGGCAATTTGCAACAGTGAATTGTTCTATATGATTTGATAGTTGGCGCTCATTTTTTACTACAGAAATTTCTAACCTTGTTCTGCAACTTCTAGGGTATTGTACTACTGGTATTTTGTGACTATCTTATTTAACTTATTTAATGTTTCAGACACGAGGGCCTTTCGTAATAAGGTTGAATTTTATATATTCTCTTCGTGATCTTGCTAATTTTTATTGAATGCTCTAACTTGGAGAGTAATCTTTGCTGTGTGCAGCTGCGTCGGTGTGATTTGATGATGAATGACTGTGATCGAGTATTACAAGGCTGTATCACTACGGCGCCCGATGATATCCATTTGGATCCCCTGAATGGGTAAATACAATGTGTCATATGCAGTATTGTGTGCTGTTCACATGATCTAGTTTATTTGGATGTGATTTTATTGCGCTTAATAATTGACAGTGCACTGGAATATTTGAGCACTTGTTATTATTATTGCAACGAATGAAGAAAGAGATTATTAAATTAGAATATGAATTAATAGAAATTAATAATCAATATCTCTCGTTTCATCCAGTTTTTATCCTCTTTTATTTCTGTTTATTAATTAGTTGATTAGTCATTATCTAAGGAGTACTTGCCATACATTGTATCGTCGGAACGTGTGCAGTTACATATTCTGGTCGGGACATAGTGGAGGTCTCTACCGCGCGAGCCTCTCTGACGTCACTTCGCCCCTCCCCAACGTCAGCCGCACCATCGTATCAACATCCAGCGGCGTAAGTGGCGCCTTTGTCGTCGACTCCACCAACTACCGAGTCTTCTACTCTGACCAGACGCGCGGCGCGATGATGTCGATCAATCTGGATGGGTCGGAGCCCAGCGCTCTGCGGCGGGCCCGGGGAGTCCCCACCGAGGAACAGTCAAAGGCTCGCGGAGGGGCGGCGGAGGTGAAGCGCCTAAAAAACAGACGCAGCGGACCAAGGGTGGCTAGGAATGCGAATGGAGCAGCAAATGTGGAGGTGCCTCGGAATGATGAGGTGGGTTCTCGCAGTAGGGTCATCAGGTCGTTTGACATGAATGGAGGCTTTGAAAAGAATGTTGATAGTGTCATGACTAGGCAGCATGTGTTTGCTGAAACTGTTGCATCCAAAGCCTCCACTCTTGTAACCACTTCTGAGGAATCCCTTTCAGATATATTTTCAGACGAACCTTCACCGTATGCCATTCTGGCTGAAAAGCCTCCACGAAGCTTTTCCGAACGCTTTTCTACTAAAACCAGACCACGACGAAGTCCACTGAAAGATGGCGAGTCTAAAGCCGAAAACTCGAGTGACGATGGTGGAAAAAAAGTGAAAGAAGCTGTGCGGGGAGTGAATAGAAATGCTCGTGAACTGGGCCAGGTTCAGGGGCTCGCATACAACTCTGTGGGAGCGACGTTTTACTGGACAAACGGATGGAAGGTGCTGAAGGAAGAATATGACGCCAAGACGGACACGTACCATCACAACGAGATGCTGATCGAGGGATCTCAGTTCTCTGCCATTGCTCTCTGGCAGGCAACTGCTCAACCCATTCCAAGTAAATGCATGTACTTTTTTTTACTGTTTTGTTTTAGCAGGTTGACTTTATTTCCTGAAATGCTTCAAAGATGTAATTCTCAAATGTTTTGGCTGTAAGATTGTTGCAATGGCGAAATTTGTTTAAATGAGCATCTGACAACATAAATCGTGAGAACGGTGATTTACGGCAAAGATTTTTTTTAGATTTTTAGAAATCTCGCTATTATCTTGTTTTCCTGCTGTAAAAGATTATGAAAAAGTTAACAAAATTATGAATTAACTCGCATAAATATTTTATCGTTTTACGTATTTTATTTAAATATAACATGACAACATCGTGCAGAAAAAATACAATTTTAGCAAGATTTGCTGTACTCTGCTGGCAGTTCCATCGGCTGCGCCGGAGTTGCTGCAAGCACTCCTCACAGATCACACTGCCGCGATCAGCTGGCATTCCATTAACTCCGAAATAGGTACTGCTCGCCTTATTGTATCTCTTGCAAGAAAGTACATTTCATGCTTATAAAGATTGTAATCATCGTTTTTGATGTCCATTTTAATGCGTTACGAGCAAGCCTGTGACGCTGCGTCCGTGTTAACACGGGTTAGATGTTTAAATTGAAGCCGGGTTTTTACGGTGGGATGTCCTTCCTGTCGTCAACCAGACTAATAAATGACCCTGGACGATGATTAGCAGCTGGCGACACTTGTGCGTTTAACAGCCTTGCCGATGGGCTTGTAACGCGTGGTTTCATAGTTGCCTGCGCCGGGACTCGAACCCAGGTCCTCTGGACTCCAATGTCCAGTATAAGTAACCGCTCTACACCACAGCGCCTCGCTTGCTGTTGCAGCGTATTGTTTCTACAAATTTGCGCATGCGATTGCTTAGTTATCAGTAGTGTGCGGGCTGTCTAGCAACTGCTAGTTCAAGCAATGCATAGTTCTAAATCCTCATCCTTCACTGCGATTATTTAATTGAACGTGCTTTGTGTAGGCCTATTTGAAAATACCACGGTAAGTTGGTGTTGCGTACATAATGCTCGTACTTTTGTATTTGAAACTAAACATATACTAAACATATACTAAACATATACTAAACATATACTAAACATATACTAAAATCAAAAAACAACGGCGATCTCGTTTTTTTTCCTAAATGATGCTGCTAAAGATGCATTTCACTATCCACTCATTTAAAGTTGACATTTTGAGTTGCGTACAATGTCATAGCTTGGCTTTGTAGGAAGAGGAGCCTGGAATAGATGGCTCTATGAACTCAGTATTTCAAACACTGACGGCAGAGAGAATATCACTGCGGCGAATATTGCCAATACGTCGTTTTTTGTGGAAAGTCTTCAATCGAACACTCTTTATCATTTTTACGTGAGAGGTTACACTGCAGGCGGTTTGGGTCCATGGTCACGCTGTTTCACTGCTAAAACACTGGAGGCAGGTAGGCAGGCTAAGTGAACACTTTCAAAGATTTGTCCGTCACTGATTGATTCATATCAAATGGCACTGAATGAACAACTAATCAAGGAATGTGTCATTTGATTTTAATCTACGTATAATGCCATTTGAGTCTTTTGCCTTAGTGGTGTCAATTATGTCATTGTTGTAAATTAAACTTAAGCTTGTTTACATCCCATTGGGATTCACAGTATCGTTGCATATTGATGTCTTTTCCAAATTGTGAATCATATCGGTGGTTGTGAATTGATGGTTTTGAACTGTGGTTCAAATCCTATATACATTTCACTACATGACTTTGATACTCTTTCACTAATATATCTTTCTTAAATCTTTGTTTAAATCTTTGGTGATGTGCATTCTGTAATAGCATATGCAATGTATTGTATGACAGAATCTGTGGCACCCTATCTCTTGTACGCGCGCAATGATCGACTGATTCGAGCGACCCTTGACAACCGGCATCATGAGGAGCTTGCGTTGAATAATATGGCAGCCTCGAGCAATTCTTCCATTTCAGGTTGATTGACTTTTGAAAATGGCTTCATCACAGAATTACAAGCTTAGAATGTGCACGCATTAGCTGCAAAATACCGCAAAAAGAAGCATTTTTTGCTAAAAACTAAAGTTGATTTGTATTATGGGCAATAGTTGTTAATTATTGTGATTGGATGTGAAAGGGTCATGACCCTGTCAGTCAATTGTTGACGGTGGGTAATTGGTTTGGTCCGCGGGCCTAGGCCCCTCCCCCTTCATCCCCATACGTCCTTCATTCTACAGGCTGTAGTGACGGGCCTTAGGCTTCATGTGCAATGTTGTACATGAAGTAATTTTAAAAGATTAACCATCAGAAGTATTAAAAATCAGCATCAACTGGCAGCAATAAAAGGGCTGTAATTTAAATTAATATCAACTCAGTCGGAACCGGTAGGCAAAGCGATATCTGCAATGGTTAAGTTGCGCAAAATGCTAAATAAAGAATTAGTTAGCAGCTGAATCTGCTTTAAATGCCTACTTGTTAGAACATACACAGTACTAAGTAGAACTCATGAGGTATTCCATGGGGCAGATACAAAATTTGTCACTACACTTTTTTAAAGTTTTTCAATAAGACTTAACAGAGTTCTTCATCTCAGACTTGACTTTGTGTTCAATTGTTATTTTTAGATTTTTTGTTGACTGACAATGGATATATTCTTAACTTAGAAGGTCGTATCGTCATGCATTCACTCGGCAGCCAATCACCTACTAGCCAATCGAAGCGTGCGATACGATCTAGTCGTAGTGGACAGCAAGCATTTAATTGGTCCGCTGCCAACACTTCCTCCAATTACCAGCTCAGTGGAATTCGGGATACCGGAATACTCGCATTTGATTGGTTGACCGATACTCTGTACTGGACCAACACACAGCTGAACACGGTTTGCATTCAATTTGACTTTGTCGACTTGGCTTATGAAACTTCGTACTGATATGTAGGATGATTAAAAATTGGAATTGCAATAAATCTAAGATTGTGGCGATTAAATCTAGCAGATGTCTTTGGTATTTTTATAATGAATAATTATATTTCAAATTTAAATTTTCCTTGTGCCAAAAATAATGACCATATTTATTTATTATAAGGTAATTATTATTGAAGTGACAAAAAAAAATTCTTTGGGATTTCTTTATCTTTGATAAAGGACTTTTTGGTTTCAGATTCTGTAGCATCTTTATATTTTTGCTATCTTAACTGCCTTGCATCCCAGATCATGAATAAATAAATCAGTATTACCATCATTTAGAAAAGTATTTGTTTGGTTTCATACAATCAATTTCAGATACAGCGTCTACGCATTGGAAGCATGCCATCCAACTCCACCCCCTCCACTGATCCATACTCCACCGCTTCCACTCATCCATCCCCCAATCGTTCCACCCACCCATCCCCCCCTGACCTCATCTTCCAGAGCTCCATGCCGATAGCCGACCTAATTGTAGACTGCGTCAACGCCTCGCTCTACTGGACCACGGCTCACAGCATTGAGTCTGCTCGACTCAATGGGCGCGGTCACCAGACTATCCTGCGCCTGGGGTCCTACAGTGGGCGTTACGTGCACGGGCTGACGCTGGATGGCGCCGGCGCGGCCCTCTATTGGTTCGTGATGCAGTCGGAACATCGCGGCTTGGAGCTGTATAGGGCGAGCGTGGTGGGAAGTAGGGAGTTCAAGGGCGTAGCGGCCGTCGAACTGACGTCACGCCTGACCAGCAGGTGGGCTTGGCAAGGAGCGTGCTACATTTGCTGAACGTAACTCTGGCAAATAAAACGTAAAGTGCGGCACATTGATATTCCTTGGCTACTAAGTCATAATGTGCATTATGCTATTGCTTAGTTAATTTTCAGTCTTAAAACCAAGCTGCAACTTCCCCATTTGGGACCCTTGTGTATATCTGCATTAATATTGACACTGAACCTTTAACCTATCACTAAAACATCATAAAGTATCGTTTATTAGTTAGATAGTTGTTTTTGATGTACACAATTATTGTATCGTATAACGTTTATGTAGTCGCCTGTCGATGACGTTCTATGGTGGAAAGCTGTACGCGCTCGGATCCAACAGTGACCTGTCGATCATTGATCTGAGTGGAAGGAGCGTGGCTCGTACCAGGCTTTTCACTACCGCTGATGATGAGGGTGATGCTGATGATGAGCAGAATCAAGTTGCAGCCTTTTCGTTGCAGCATCAGCATATGGAGACTTATCCCGGTCGGAGTCTATAGCATTAAGAATTATATGGCATGTCACTAATACGTAGGGCTATTATGACCTTGAAATTGTTTTTTGATATCCTTTTTTTTGCTTGTGTCTGCGGTATAAAGAGCGCAACTTATTCTAATTGTATAATTGATGACTCGTCACCTATAACTGTCACTATATCATTTTCTGTTGCTAACATTCGTGCAAAATTTGTATCCAAAGCTTGCAAAGGAGGCGATGTTTTACAGCTAAAAATTTCCGGGCAATTCAATATGCAAGTGTGCTGCTGGAATTAATGAAATGTATCGACATTCATTGGCATTCATGAAATTTTAAATGACAATAGAATCAATTAGAATGCTCTTGCATATTTTACGACTAAAACAACTGCCAATACGTTCATCTTCTATTGTAGTCGGATTTGTGAAAACTACAACGAGGGTGATACCAATATCCGCCGAGCTCGGTCAAATCAGTGTGATGAGTAATGGGGATGTGCTCAATATATCCTGGTCCGCTGCTGTGGTGGACCTCGGAACTGTGTTCTATCAGCTCGTATTGAGTGGCGGATCTGGACTTAACATCGAACGGGTGAGTAGAAATACTATTGTTGGGATTATGCTGCTGGAAAATCACAAATGTTTTCTGACTCCGCTTATGCAGCAATATAAATAAAAGAGGATTATGGGAAGTTTTCTGCCCTGGAAGTCTGCAGGCTAATAAGTCACTTTAAATATAGAACCTCCTTGATTTTGAATTGCAGCGCAAGTTTAATATATAGTGCATTAAGCAGTGTATTGTTTGCGTCTTTTGTGAAATTTAGTACAAATTGGCAAAAATTTAAATTGAGAATACATTTGTTTAATTTGACTTTTAACTAAAATATAAATTCTGCTGCAAAAATACTATATTGTAGATCATTTCATCCGGAAGTAGTACGTATACGATGCATTATGTCAACGTTTTAGCACACATTGGAGACGTGGCTGGCTGTGAGAGGCGTGGAAGACGGCGCTACATTGCACGTCAGCGTTCAGGCGTGCACCTACTGGGGCTGCAGCAGGCCCGTGCTGCTCAACCAACACGACCCTGCGGGTGCGGCTAACACTGACTTATTGTCGGACGGACCAATGATTGAGTCACTCTGATAAAAATATCAACGGTTCAACATCAAAGAATTTAATATTTTTGGTATCAGTATTTCTAATTTTACACACGTAAAGTAGCCATTGTTGATGTTTGTAGCACAACTGACATGAAAAAGGATAAATCCGTATTGCAAATTTCAAGATTGATGCCGTGATTAATGCGTGCTGATTGGCCGATGTACAGCTTGATCTTGATCTTGATCTCAGCGCGTGTTAATGCAGAACACTTATTCTAGGCCTCTTTGATTGTGTCCTTGCTCAACTGAGGGAAAACGGTTTAGCATCATTGTAATGGCCTAAATCTTTCTATATACTGAATTTTACATTGTTAGCACAAAGCTAATCGTTAGAGTTTTTTTTCATATTACTGGTAACAATTAAAATTGTTTAAAAAAAAATAATATCAAGCGGCTGTTGTTCTGTTGCTAGCGGCCATCAAGCAACAGGCTCAGACGACCGTTGCTTTGATAGCTTCCTTGGGAGTTCTTCTGGCTTTAACCGCTGTAGTCGTCATTGGACTTACCATCAGTGAGTAACTAGACTGGTGATGAGGTGTTATTCAGATGTGGAAGGTTGAACGATAAATATGTCATTGCTTGAATTTCTGCCTTATTTCATTGCAAGTGAGCAGAAAATGATAATCTTAAGTCTGTTTTGTTACTTTGACTTGCGTATAATGGTCCTAATTTGAGACTTGCCTACATAATCTTTTTCATTAAGTGTGTTTCGTGAGCTAAAAAGATACTGAAGAAGATTCGTAGTACTACACCGGTTTTTTCTGCAATTGATGGCACATTTATTGTACTTTTGTTGAAGCTTCGTAATTGGATTTGCCAAACTTGTATGAACATTCTTTAACATCAATGTATTACTTGTACATTACAGTGGCATAATAATTGTATATATATATATATATATATTTAAGTGTGTCACATATCCTTGCTTTGTTTGTTTGCAGCATGTCGCAACAACAAGAGGCAGCAGAACATGCTGTCCCTAATCAACGTGAATGGAATGTCCTACTACTCGCCCCATCAACAGACGAGACAGCTTCCACTGCAGACACACAACACTCTCTATGTCAACAAGTGAGCATGACACCCTGTTCGTTATTGTTTATTACTGTGTTTGTGAAGAGTGGGTCGTGTCACGTGATGAATGAAAAAAATTGAAGGAGAGTGAACTTTCCAGCAGTTACTGCTCCTGAAAAGTATCTTAAAACATAATAACCAAAGGACAGTTAGCGGATATTTGTTATTGAAAATTTAAGTTTGAATCATCCAGAAATATCAACATAAAATCCTGTTAATCCTGTAGCAGTATGATATATATCTTACATTCCAACATAACCTACAATACAGTACCATTAATCTTTAGTTTATTTTAATTCCCTCACTCTTGTTTATATCTGACCTCTGCTCTTCTAGACTAGTAATACTCTTGTTCTTACGAAGCACAGGATAATATTTCACTGATGGGTTGCGGTGACGCAGCCTGTATCCCGACCTGGAGTCTGCACTCCTCCTGCTGCCCCACTTCCCCCGCGACCAGCTCCGCCTGACAAAGTTCCTCGGCAGCGGCGCTTTCGGGGAAGTGTTCCAGGGGGTCGCCACCAACATTCAGCATGAGGGGTCGGGGGACACCAAAGTGGCCATCAAAGTATGAGATTTTACTTAGTTTCTACGGCACAAAAAGTCATGATAATTTAATGCACGCAGATACAATCATTTCAAAGTATTTAAAAATACAATTAAAAATCCAAATTTATCCTATTTACACTACTTTGGAATGATTCAATTATGATGTAAAAACAATTGCATTTATAAAATGACAAGCAAAATTGGCTGGTAGAGATCAAATAAAAAAACAGTAGACTAGACATTGAAATGTATTGTTGCACTTGCTACGCTCCAAGTTCTGTCTGCATTTTTTGTTTTTTGGTTACATAACAGCTTCACATGTTTCTTGCTAAGCTCTATTATTGATTGCATCAGTACAATTTCACGATCCTGTTGTTAATTTTACAGCAATTTCTGCATCAATTGAAAATAATATTAAAATCTTGGAAAAAATTGACATTTATGCGCACAACCGGCTGTTGCGTGAACGAGTGTTAATGTTTTTTTATTTTAAAATAAATTATTTAAAAAAAGATGATTCAACAGATCACATTGTCTGATTGTGTTCTCGAATTTTGACTGTTAATATTTTTGGATAACAGTTTTAAACTGGATCAGAATTCACCACCAACAGCGCATATCTCAACATCTCAAACTTTCTTTGCAGATTTTTATCGCAAAAAAAAACGACAGAACAATTTCTCTCTGTTCCTATTGGTGCAGACGCTTCGAAAGGGAGCGAATGAGAACGAGAAGGAGGAGTTTCTGAAGGAGGCGATCTTGATGAGCTACTTCAAGAACGAGCACATCATCAGCCTGCTCGGCGTGTGTCTCGATGATCCTCAGTTCATCATTCTCGAACTGATGCACCAGGGGGACCTGCTCTCCTACCTTCGATCGGCCAGGCCAACACAGGTATATCAATAACTGCTGTAAAACATGAAATTTTTGCGAGCATGTAATTTTCACGTGCCGATGCAAATTTTGCAAATCGGTAAAACTCGTGAAAATTTTTGCGCTAAAATAGAATTGCTGAATATAATGGACAGTCCTAAAAAATGTCAAAGTGAAGTGGAGCAAAATTTCAGTGAGGCAAAATTGCAAAAATAACATGCTGGAAATGCCTGTGTATCATTATCATGTTTGACAGTATTCATCTTTTCAATATGTCAATGCTCATATGCGTATCAATGTTATAACATGGATGCTGACGCTTGTGCTCCTTTGGAGAGCGTTACAGCTGTGCTTTTGCACATCAGGTATCGAATAAGAAATATTGAATAAAATCTTAAAGTTCATTTCTCTCTTTATAATATCACATTGACTTTCAAATGACATTTTGTTTTAGAAACGTGAATACTTATTAGCCTAGTGTTAGACGTTGGTGTCTAGTATTTGTAGAATCATTAAGCAATGATTTCTTTGTTGTAGACTTCTGGTCCCAGTTTGAATCTCATGGAAATGGTTGGAATCTGTTTGGACGTTGCAAAAGGCTGCGAATATTTGGAGGATTTACACTTTGTGCACAGGTTAGCTAGCTGTTGCTCTCAATCAATTTATACATTATAACATTGATATTAATTGCGATTAGAAATGTTGAATGAATTCATCATCATTAAGCTTATTCATACTTTTTAAATATCAAAAGCTGTTTAAAACCACGTGAAATTTCATAAACGATCTAAATTCGTTGAAGCACATCATATCATATAGCATTATGATCTTATTGCCACTCGTGAATTTACCTGTATGTCATACGTCTGCAGAGATTTGGCGTCCCGGAACTGCCTTGTCTCGTACGATGCAGCGTCTGGTCACGTGGTCAAAATAGGAGACTTTGGTCTGGCCAGGGTAAATTCATCATATCATATCCTCTATTATTCGGAATTTATAATTTTCACAGAAGTCTGATAGTAGCTGACGCAGACTTAGTTCTATTAATTACTGTGAGTTATGAATTTATATTGCATTAATTATACAATATTAATTAGACCCCTACTATTAACCGACTTGATTTTTCTTCAATCATTCAGTTTTTTCAAATGAACAGACTAGATCTGATGAATGATGAGAATGTTTGTGCCAATGAAAATTTGTTTCCTGCTGTTTCTCTCTAAAAAAAATGTCATGAATATAATTTTAATAGTTCTTCGACAAGTAGGCCTACAATATTAACTGCTTTACGAAAAAATGGTAGCCAAAAAGCATAACGATTTTCTGCTCTAATATCCACTCGATGGATATTAGATTGTAGCAATAGACTGATGATATTCTTGTGTTAATTCTCTCACCAGGACATGTACAAGAACGACTACTATCGCAAGGAGGGCGAAGGCTTGCTTCCAGTGCGTTGGATGAGTCCCGAGTCTCTTGTCGATGGAGTCTTCACCACCCAGTCGGACGTCTGGTTTGGATCTTTTGCACCATCATCTCTTCCATTAATGAATTTATCTGTATTCTTATTTAGATACAGGTCTTCTATGCTTTTCTGAAATAATTGGTTAGAATGATATCAAGACAGTGTCATGTGACATTGCAAAAGTAGGCCTCATTGGCCTTTCTTTTTCGCAATGATGAAAATGATTCATGATAGGCCCATGATCTGTCAACTTGAGCAGAAAATTAATTAGTTTAATGCTGTGTAATTTTCTTTGTGTGCTATCTTTTGCTGTATTGTAAAGCTATCGTTCATGTAGCCACAACATATCAGGACTCATTGCTTTGCTGTTTTTGACTCTTCACTTATTTTGCTTTACAACAAATACGCATGTAGTTGATACTATTTCATCACTATTGTAAGGGTCACGTTGCGTTCGTACGGGAGTGTTTGATTTTTTTTATATTCATTAATTAATTACGATAGCGTGTTGTGTCATGTTCCCAGGGCATTCGGTGTGCTGATGTGGGAGGTGCTCACATTCGGCCAGCAGCCGTATCCTGCCAGGACAAATCTTGAAGTGTTGAACTTCATCCGCAGTGGCGGACATCCAGACCGGCCAGAAGGGTGTCCCGATGATCTGTGAGATCTCTACAAAGCAGCTTCTTCCCTAACATGGCGCCTTTATTTAAGAAAGCCTGTGCAGAAAGCCAGGCACCCAGTGGATAAATATGGACATCAATTTTGGATTGTCTGGGTGTATTTTATTTCGAATATTTAAAGTCTTATATGAAGAATTAATTGTGCATAGTAAACCTTATATTTGTGGTGCAAAGTAGATATATTAATTATCTATAGCATTTCTTTTACTATTTTTAGGTACTATTTCGGGAATTTTTTCCTATTTAGGATATAAATTGCAATGTTGAAATCTGTCGATTGCTTGACCGCATAAAGTTTGGCCCATACAATATTATAATTTTTGCTGCAAAAAATTAACAAAATTAATTAATTGAAAGTCGCTTCAAAAATTTGCCTTTCTGCAAGGTTTTGACTCATGATATACTGTCATTGTTGTCTCTGTGAACAGACAGTTATGCAATTAAAGATAGACGATAGACTGGTGATTTTTTTCTTAGATTCACAATGGTGGGATTTGTGCCTAGATACACGATGGGATGATTTGGGCCTAGATACACGATGAAGTGATTTGTGCCTAGATACACGATGAAGTGATTTGTGCCTAGATACACGATGAAGTGATTTGTGCCTAGATACACGATGAAGTGAT
>JAQIWG010004032.1:0-16749 GCA_034695025.1 Chamaedrilus cognettii | reverse complement strand
CTGTGCAGTAAAGAAATGAGTAAATAATGAAATATTTGACCTTAATTGCACTGAACAATCTAATCTAAATTATTTTTCAGATTTAATTTAAACTTTTTAACCTGTATAAGTTTCTTTTTTGTTTATGAAAATATACTTTACAAATCCTTCTTATTATTATCCTCATATTTAGCCAATTTAGTAACAAGCAGCCACTTGTAATAGACAGCACCCGCATTGCGGTGTGGCATACAAATTTCACAAGAGGAGTGAACAGTATGCGTGCGCGTCGTGCAAAAGTTTAGGCAAATGTCGCACTGTGACGATTGAGAATGGGCGAGTGGTCGGAAAAAAACACCCGGAAGACGACCATCATGCGGATTGCAAACCGGTTTCTAGGGAATTGATCGACGTTATGGAAATTGATCGAGACATGCGTGTCGAAGTGCGAACAATTGGAAAACGTCCGCGAGAGGCCTACATGGACGCCTTTTGTCGCGTCGATTCCGAAACGTTTGAAGTCAAGCGCAGAACAGAGTGCAGTCGTTGCTGTATTTCCAACATTGAACGAAATTCGTGGTTCGTTATACAACCATCGTTCGGCATTGCACACTCCAGTTCCAGATCCGTTTGACATACCTGAAGAACTTCGCTCCACAGTGCGCGGAAAGCATGTGGGACCAGACGACGAGAACTTTCTCGAGCGCTTCTTGCTATATTCCGGTCAAAACGGACGGCTGCTCTGCCCTGAAAAGCAAAAAGACACTATCTAGTTTCGTAAAGAGCGTAGATAGTGTTTTCTTCCTTTTCTGGGCAGTGCTGGTGTTCAGTGCAGACACAGACTTGCGCACGCTGTTTAACAGCGAATACGTCATCTGTGATGGAACTTTTGAAAGAAGGGTTTGAAAGAAGGGATTGGTAAGAGTGTACCATCAGAATACCATCTCTTATCATCAGAAACCAGGCCCGTAGCGTGAGGGGGGCAGGGGGGGTAGTGCCCCCCCTGCTGGGAAGGTCTGCCGCCCCTGCTCCCAACAAAGTTACTATCAGCTTATGGGCTTGCCTCCCCTGCTCTTTGTGTAAAGTAAAGCCAGCCTTTGGCCCCCCAGTTTGGTCGGATGTTTTCATATAGGGGAAAGAAGCGCTCGAAAAATTTCAGTCAGCACCCCCCCCCCCTCCACCCTGTCGCGAGTTAGAACAGATGGGAAAACTGGAACTGTAGATAGGGCGTAAAATGCTTTGCCCCCCCGCTGAGTATGGTCACGCTACGGGGCTGTCAGACTCACTTTACAATTTCCAAGTAATCTGTAACTTTAATGCTTTCAAAAAGAATTCTGTACTTAATCTAACAATATTACAATTTAGGTTCTAATTTGTTTCACGTACGACGCTAGGCGAGCTATTCTCATCTGCATACATTGACGTGCATATTAATACACAATGACAATATGAAATTATTTTGAATCGTTTTCACAAACTGAAGAGTACGTAGTATATACTTTTCTCATAAACTTAAAATTTCAATTGGTAATATTTTTAATTCACCTAAATATCTAGTAACAATTGAATCAAAAATGTTCAGGCAAATAAATAAGGCAGCTTGGATAGTTTGAACTCATGCCAGAGTTCAAAAACTTACGCCAAACCAGGAAATATTTGCGGTTTTGCTCCAGAGAAAATGAATAT
Source organism: Chamaedrilus cognettii (assembly GCA_034695025.1). Lineage (NCBI taxonomy): Eukaryota > Metazoa > Annelida > Clitellata > Enchytraeida > Enchytraeidae > Chamaedrilus > Chamaedrilus cognettii. The sequence goes on along the minus strand of JAQIWG010004032.1, from coordinate 15,084 downwards.
AGCTGCACCTAATTTTCGCGCTTTTGAGGACTGCTAATTATTACAGCTTCTGTAGCTTTATTTTGGCGTATGTAATTTTGTCGAGTCTTACCGATTCGCTAAATTTGCCAAAATGACATGCACCGGACAATTTCATATTGGACTGTACATGTATCAAAAATCATGTCACTTTAAATATGACATTTACGAATACTTTAACAATACGATGGCACAACTTACGCATAACTACTAGCTGACCTACCTGTCCTATACTTTAGAGGGTCATCTCTGCCTCGTAATTATAGCTCTGCCTCATCGACCCTGCCTCATCGGCCAGAGAGCAGTTTAGGTCCAAGTTAATCTCGACAGCGTATGTAGGGCCTACGTTTAGTGTTGGCATACGCAAAGCATCAAAGATCTTCGCGACGTCATAATCACCGAGCCGTCAATTAAAGCGCTTGCAAGAACCGCAGGATACCACTCTCTGTAAATTAATGGTCAGATGGTATATCTTTGCCATAGCATATGCAGTATATTCAGTAACTAGTAATTTCTTCTACGTACAGTTGCATTATTTTATTTTCTGTGTTTGCTTCATACACTGATGCGTGAATAAAATATGCGTAAAAAACACGACCCCCCCCACTAAATTCTCTTTGCTACATTCAGGGTGAGAAAGCCGCAAAAGAATTCTATGAGGGTCGACCCTCCTCAAGTCCCATGTTGATACGAGCACTGAGCTGAGACGAGGGATGCTTGGATGACGGCTGATGCTGAAGGCAGGTCGTGGTGGAATATAGTTGTCCCATCTCCGAACATCCGTCATCACAGGCGCCTACAAAAAATGATCGTGTAGAGAGACTCAGACCAACAGCTATAGAAATCACTTTTGGTGAGACTTTGGACCAACAGCTAGAGGAATCCCTTTTGGAGAGACTTTGGACCAACAGCTATAGGAATCCTGGTGGAACAAACCAGCCAGGACAGACCTGTAGTTGTGGAAAGCCTCTAGATCAGCCAGGACAGACCTGTAGTTGCGGTAAGCCTCTAGACCAGCTAGGACAGACCAATAGTTGCGGTAAGCCTCTATACCAGCCAGGACAGACCTGTAGTTGCAGTAAGCCTCTAGACCAGCCAGGACAGACCTGTAGTTGCAGTAAGCCTCTAGACCAGCCAGGACAGACCTGTAGTTGTGGAAAGTCTCTAAACCAGCCAGGACAGACCTGTAGCTGTGGAAAGCCCCGAGATCAGCCAGCATAGACCTGTTGTTGTGGAAAGCCCCGAGACCAGCCAGGATAGAACCTATAGTTGTGGAAGGCCTCTACAGCAAGGATAAATCCTTGCCTGTGCTGAAACTCGAAGCGTCACTTCACGATGACGTCTTGATGGCGGACTTGATGACAACATGCGCTGGCAAACCTCGACGACTCCTCATTGACGCGCTGCTCATGGTGACGCCTCGGACCTAACGCGTAACGGACAGCTATAAGTTATAACTTATAGTGCAGGCTCGGCATGCAGTCCAGCCTAGGCTTACCTACAGCAACGTCGACTGATTCTAGCCTATGATCTAATTTTGTTCTGTGAACAATTAAGCTGCCAATCAAATGCTTCGTATTATAGGCCTCCACACTGAAGTAGCTGCATGTTCAAAGTGACGTTCTACGCCAACAGTAGTAAAAAGTAAACAAACGGTAGTCCAAAGAAACATTGAGCAATATCCATACGCTAATCAATAATTTGATTGATTTCTAAAATATTTCTAATACAAATAGATCCAAACTTTAAACAAGCGCTCTAACCCCCGCCCCGTTCTACCAGCGCCCCTAACTCCTCCCTGTTTCCAACTGGAGCACTGACCTACAGCGGTCGGATGAGGTAGAGACAGGAGCGGAAGTACTCAAACTGATCGCTGAACGCCGCTCGTCCACTCTCCAGCTGATCTCTCTCGTCAACCTTGCACACGGAGCAGCGCACAGCGAACAAATCCCTCAGCTCAGCGTCGGAGACGGCGCAGGGGGGCCCGGTGTAGAGGGCGGGGTCGTACTCAAAGGTTTTGACGAGGTAGCGCGCGTGGGGGGCGAGGAGAGACAAAATGAGGCTGGCGTAACTTTGTCTGTCTGCTGCACGACAACACGCATAAATCAATGATATATTGTGCTATGTATCAATATCAATGATATATTGTGCTATGTATCAATATCAATGATATATTGTGCTATGTATCAATATCAATAATGCTGTGCTATATTAAGCTGCAGTAATACATGCCAATATTCCAATGACGAAAGAAAGATATATGAATTACAATCAGAATTCAGTTAGAGCGACGATTATGCAGGAAACTAGGTTTTAAATCAACTTTGCATTATGTGTCTTTGACTCTTATCAGGGCGATTGTTTTACAACTGAATCAGCAAGAGGGCGCCATTTTCATGCAATTCGTTCACTAAAATGGTCAATGTCAGGTCTGAATTTATATTGGATTCACATCACAATTTGACTCTCTTTGCGAATCAAGCATAAATTGAATCGTTTCACTTGCCTGCATTGATAGCGACCAAACTTCCGACGTCCCAGATGGCGTTAAACTTCCCCTCCACCGCTGCGCTGAACTCAAAGAGGTCGCACTCGTAGATGCTCACCGCGCCGTCTGCACTGCGGTGTAGCGCTGCACCGGGGGACAGCGCGGCGCCGCACGGAGAGGTGGTGTAGGGCAGGGACTGGTCCGTGAAGAACGACTGGATGGGGAGCAATGACCCCTCCACACCCACCACCTGGCACGGAGAGCAAAAAACAACGCATAATTCAGCATGCGTACGCAAAATAACAAAAAAAACAGATAAAAATGATAAACAGGTCATTTCATCGTTATTTCACAACTTCGCTAACTTCCTGAATTTGACACCAAGTCTCTGATACACTACTAATATATGTCATGACTCAGCAACCAGTGGGAGTTTGTAGTGCAAGGACCGTGTGTAGTAACAAAGACCATTACAGTCAGCTTCTAAGTAACACAGCCGGCATAGAACCGCTCCCCCTTTTTTAGTCGCTTTCTAAGACTCGCCCAGGTAGCTCTGGGCTGCAAGCCAATTCTTAGTTTCCCCCCTTGCAAGGGGTGTTGTACCCCTTGCAAGGGGGGAAACTAAGAATTGGCACTATGTATTATTATGCATTATGTGAAATAAAACAGGCAATCTATATTTTTATATACAGCTCTCGGTGCCCACCTTGTGACCCAGATCCGCCATCCACTTCATGTCCACAGACTTGCCGCAGAGCGGAACAAAGACCTTGCAACTAGGGCTCCCATCAAACAGCTCTGCCGAGTGGTTGACAAGGTACGGCTCCACTGCACCCTTGTGCCATCCTGTTTCTCCTAGAGCCCAGCGCCTTGTCCAGTAGTCCTGGTCCCTCACACCCCCGGGGGTCTTCACCGAACTCACGCCAGCCATTCGCTCCCGCTGGCTTTAATAAACTTTGACCTACTCCGTCTTACTAATCATCCTAAAATCGGTAAATAAGGTTGGTCAATATTATATTTAGTCTAGCCTAGTTGTGTTGAGTTGTGAAATCACTGCATTATCGCTCATAAGTAAAAAAATACCAATTTTTGTATGACCGGGTATGTTTTATACAAAGTGCATGTGCTGGACCGAAAGAACTTTTTCAAAGAATACCGTCAACTCGAAAACGGCAACAAATTATTGTGGCAGACCCCTTCGGGCAATTGAATAATTTGATAAAAACTGAATTTGCTATATCCATTTTATGATTACAATATTGGAATGGTGAGGATCAATGGAATAGCAGGTAGGTCAAGTTCTTCGGTTTTCTGCTTTTCGGTTTTAAAATTTGTTACAAATTTCTTAACTAGCTTATAGCTTCGTCCTCAATCTGAAGTTTAAATAAAAATTTGAGAACCATTCTACGATTTGAAATGATTTTTCAAGGTTCTGCAACCATTTAGCATTTTATTCATTTTTTTATCATCTATGCTTGATTGGGCTCAGAGAATGTGACCAGATAAGTGTGACCAGACCATTGTGTAGTAGTTGTCACAAAAATATTTTGAATTTATCAACAATGCTCATAACCGATATTCTTTCAAAAAGCATGCAAGGCTTTAATTCGAATCTTGGCTTCGGTTATTAAGTGTTTCAGATTAATAAATGCTAATAAAACTTCACACTTTGAGCAAAATTGATAATAGTGCAGACTTTGAAACAGTTGCGACACTGCCATAAACATGTATAAACTGGCCGTACATAGATTGTACCGATTGCCTATAGACTGTCATTCTACAGATATATACTATTCAATATGTAAAATCTACAATAAACAGATAAATAAACAATAAATAGATAAAATAAACAATGAACAATAAACGCGATAACGTTAAACAATGCAATTAAATTCAGTATTGGTACATAATAACACGAAGTACCGGTACATAAAACTAAACGCAAATGAATTAACAATGCATGATCACACGAATACCATAGCTCTCAGACGATTAATACAATTCGTTACATGTCTATATCATTTAGAGGCCGCGAAGACAACAGTCTCAAAGTCAACTCAAAAAATAGTCAAATCTTTTTAGAAGACAAGACCGCTTCACAACACTCTTTACACTAACACTAACACTTGACTTTTGTTTGACGACTTCATTGGACTACTTTCGCTCATGTCATTCAACCGTTAAAATTTAAAACGCCCAATTGTGTCTAGAATAGCCCTCTAATTCGAATAAGAGGATTAGGTCCGAAGTTATAGATCGCCAACTAGACTGGATGCGCTAGATGTGGTCCACGATATAAAACAAGAAAATTAAACGTGCATATCACTTTGACGAATGTCGCGAAACGGTCTAATTTGCGAAAATTACAAGCGAAGAAAAAAAGCTGCAGAAGCTCCATATATTGGGCAGCACTAAAAACAACGAAATAAATGCAGCAACATTTCTGAGAGGTCCTTCTGAGATTCCCCCCAAAAAATGCAGCACAAATTTCATGTTTTACACGCTACGTTACTCATTTAACGACTGATGAAGGGCTTGCATAGTAGAAGAACGCACTAGTGTGGCTGAATGAGGTAGACGGCGGTATGGAAGTAGTCAAACTTGTCGCAGAAGCCCTGGCGGCCGTACTCCAACATATCTTTCTCCTCCAGACGGCTCACTGAGCACGTAGCTCCAAACAACGCTCTCATTTCTTCCTCGGGGATGGCGCAGGGGGGCCCGGCGAATAGGGAGGGGTCAAACTCGAGAGTTTTGACGAGGTAGCGAGCGTGAGGGGCGAGGAGGGAGAGGATGAGGGCGGCGTAACGCGCTCTCTCCGCTGCCCAGCAATCACGGACGAATATTCAAGCCAGTTGTTCAATCGTTTATTTGAATTATTTCATTTTATTGAGTTACTTGAATCATTTCAATTATTAGAAAATCTAATAATTGAAAGCCTCAAACTATAGCAAGATGAAATGAGATCGTAGAACCAATTTACGCACTCTGATTGAATCATGACGTCATTATTGTACTATTATTGTATTATTATTCAAAAATAACAAAATTACTAACTAAATTAATCTTCATTAAAATTGTATTTGTAATGGTAGTTTAAGCAGTTGGTAAAGCGGCCCTTATACTCAGTCGCATCAAAACTCCTAAAAATCAAGACAAAAATTGAGTTACATCGAGCTCAATAGGCGCATGCAAATATTTGCGAAATCAATTCTGGAGGACCATTGAATACAAATGCTTCTTCCTTTTAAGCCATTGGCTTACCACTTGAGTTTGTAAGTTCAGCACATCGCAATAAAAAGCGCAAAAAAATTATTTCTCTGCACGTTCTCTTTGCAGTTAGTAAAGTGAACTTAACGTCGCAGCTTAAACCTGTGATGTTGAGTTCTGCCTCTATAATTCCACAAATTGGCATAACTGCATGCTTCTTATCATTTTAGCTCTGAAACTACTACTTCTTTTAATTTAATTTGAACAATGATTCAACCAATATTCATCCTACACCCTTGTAACGCACCCGCGTGGATGGCCATAAGACTACCGGTGTCCCAGATCGCGTCAAACTTCCCCTCCACCGCCGCGCTGAACTGAAAGAGGTCGCACTCGTAGATGCTCACCGCACCATCCGCACTGCGGTGTAGCGCTGCACCGGGGGGGAGCGCTACACCAGGGGGAAGGGCGGCGCCGCATGGGAAGGTAGTGTAGGGGAGGGACTGGTCCGTAAAGAACGACTGGATTGCGAGCAGCGCCCCCTCTAGACCCACCACCTGCGAGCAATGAGTATTTTATTTATGGCTAGAATTGCTAGAGCTGGATCTTACAACTGGATAGGATACCTACATTGATGCAAATCAGAATGAACATATATCTGTCGTGATAGTTTAAGCATTTAGTGACATCCGCGTGTTTCACAGCCTTTAATTCAATTAATACATTTACTGTATATTTATTTTACTTTAAAATTTAATTGTATATTTTTTATCATGCTCAGTTGCGCACCGCAAATATCATCCACTAGGGTGGAGTGCTCTGCTGAAGCTGAATGCGTCCAGCCATGCGCCTCGCATACTGAGATCGTAAACACTGTTGCATACTAGCACCAGCGTGTGGACAAGTGACCAACTAAATGCGTGGTATTTAAATAATGTAAAAAGTGTCAAGTCCAAAAATGGCACGCCCCTCATATCAGCATGCAACGACCTGCACAAGAAATACACATTCTATTCCGTTCAAACATCATTCAAATCTACATGCAGCTCTCGGTGCCCACCTTGTGACCCAGATCCGCGATCCACTTCATGTCCACAGACTTGCCGCAGAGCGGAACAAAGACCTTGCAACTAGGTCGCATAGCAAAAAGCTCAGCCGAGTGGGTGGCAAGGTAGGGTTCCACTGCTGCCTTGTGCCACTGAGTCTCACCCAGCTCCCAGCGCGTGGTCCAGTAGTCGAGGTCCCACACACCCCCAGGCTTCTCCACCGTGCCCACACGAGACATGGTCCACCACTCGGATGATGGATCTGTAGACAAATAATTGAGCACACAATAATCGCAGTCACTGTTTGGTCTACACTGATAAATCTGTTAAATACGTTTCTCTGTGGAATACTTTTACCAGTTGAATAGATCTCGCGGTGAAATCGGCCCAGCCTATATATCCGAACCAGTTCAAATCCGTTTTCTGCATGTAGTCTGCTGCACTTCTCCCGCACCTACGATTCAAGCAAATGATGCTTTTCCATCTCCGTTTGCATGGCTTATTTTTGGTGCGTTAAAAGTGCGATATACATACATACATACAGTTTCATCAAGTGAAGTATCATAAACTGTCAGAATATCATCTAACGTACCATAACTGGTGTACGGGCTTCTCCTTTGACATACACGAAACCTAATTTATACGCAAAACGTTGAAAATGGTAACGGTCAATCAATAATGGGCGTGGTCTAAAGCCACGCCCTTTTTTGACCATTAATACTGAACTATCAGTCAGTGTAATTATGGCAGGGTTTACACAGCAGCAGCGTTCCATTAGTGTAGATACCTATCCCCACTACAAAGCATACCTCCGATAATAAGCAGTCCAGTGAAGCAGGTGAAGGGAACAGCAAAACTGTGTAAAAAATTCCTAATTTGTCAAAAACTCAAAATCTTCGCAAAAGTAGTCTCGGGTTCAAAATGTTTTCGTTCGCGGTTCAAAGGTCATTCTTTAAATTGAACTATGAGCCACTTTAGTGTGACCACGTGTATTTTATGTGAAGTTTTAACGTCGTGCGCTTTCTGAAAAATGTTAAATAAACGTCTTGCTCAAAAAATTACAACAGAGCTTATAATGGTGGCATGCTCACAAATGATAAATTCGGAGTGTGAATTTGAGAGGACCTTTACCAATGATTTATGTTGATTGGGTCAGATTTTTTTTCTTGAAAGATAAGTGTCGCCACATTTAAATAAAATGTAGTACTTCGAGTCAATTAGAATCTGTACACACTGCCACACAGATTATTGGGGACGATACCTAAAACCCTAACCCTAATATGCCGTTTTGCGGTGATTCCATTTGGTGGCTATTCTGCGCAGTAACAAAAATGTAATTTCAAAACCAGAAAATGGAAAAAACTGCTCCCTAATCAAAATATGATTTAAAATCTAGATAAAATTAGAAAACTGCTCTGTAGTTAACTCAAAATAATGTGACTCAAAATCTAGAACAATTACCAGGTAAAGCCATTGTAAGAACAACTGCATCAAAAAATTAAAGCAAATTGGATATTTGCAGATGTTATTGAAGGTTACCTCTATCACACAGTGCACCAACAGTTTACTGATAAGTTTTCACTCATATAAGTTACTCATATAAGTTCACCTATACAAGTTCCATGGATAGAAGTGTCTAAAACAGTAGGCCTATGTTTGTAAAATGTTCTGCAAAACCGGTAGAACACAATTTTTTCATAATTTGCGGCATTAACACAAGCGAACAGACCATGCTTGTCAACTGTTCATTAAGGGTCAATTGTTCAATCGAGTTTTTTGAATAATCTCAGATCTATTTCAGAACCACCAATAATAGCGAGTTATTTGAATGATCTGGATCTAATTTGCGAGATCTGATTGAGTCGTGATGCCATTTTTGTTCTGTGACAATTTAAAATCAAATAACTCTCGATTGAGCAACTGGGCCTTACACATTTATTCAGTAGTTAATTTCACACAAACGCAGACTGTCGTACTCGACTTGCAACTTAACATCAGACAAACGCTTAACTGTAGCTCAAGAAGTCACTCGAACGTTGTACAAACAGCTACTTCTCACCCCCCCCCCACCATTCACTGTTTGACGAGCCTATACATCCCGTTGGCGTACGTCAGTTTCTGCTCTTTGATCCTCCTCTCCAGCAGCGCCCTCAGCTCCCCCATACTGCACTGAGACCCGGGGCCCTGCATCGCAAACATTCTCAGCATAGAGTGGATCCTGTCTATCCCCAGTGCCTCGAGGTTCGTCAGCATGCCCGTCACGTACGACCACACGAGCCGTAGCTCCTCCTCCTTCTGGTCGTGGGCGGAGCAGAGCGCAGACTCCTCCTCTGACTCTTCCTCCATGGAGGAGGCCACGCCCCCCCCACCCAGCGAGGCTCCGCCCCCTGCGAGGGCGAGCGCGCGGTGGTCGTCGACGAGCGTGAACGAGTCAGGCGAGTCTTCACGCAGCAGACCCTACAAGAGGGGGCAAAGCAAAAACTGGTCATAAAGAGGATCAAAGCAAATAATAGTAGAGCCAGAAACCAGTATTGAACAATGAATACAAAATTTCAAAATGAAATCTCTCAATTTTTGGGGGAGAAACCATTACTTTTAATTAATTAATTTTTTCATTTTTCTGTTAATTTTTTCACTTTTAAATACCTGACAATTTTTTGAGATATCGTTTTGAAATTTCTATTTCATTGTTCAGTACTGGTCACTGACTTCTACTGCAATTTTGATTATTTAAGGGCATAAAATATAGAACAGTGTTACATAATGCCAAATACAGCAATAGCAGCGGATCTGATCGAAAGAAAGCAGTTTATTGTGTAAAGTATTCTAATAAAATAGAGAAGCATTCTTCTGCAAAAAAAAGCAGAAATGAACACGGAGGGCAGAAAGAAACGCACACGCTCATATTTAAAAGAACAGGGAACAAGCCCAAGAACAGGAAATAAGCTCACGAAGAGGAAACAAGCCGTCGCTGCAATACCTGACTCTGCCAGAAGGACAGTTTTCGCTGCAGTGCGTGTGTCGGCATCTGCATAGTGTCAGCGAGCGCCTCCACTGTCCAACTGCTGCGTGTCTGCAGCAGTAGGACACCAAGCACAGTTAGGCAGTGTAACTAACCATGAACAATAATGCAGTGTTTATTACAGATAAGTGCATGAAGTACATGAAGTGCGATTTAACGGTCAAAACATCGGTAAGTCAGTTACGTTTCAGGATTCAAATTTTCACGATATTATTGAACATTCACCACTATTGACGCGCATTAACACGACTAGAGCCTTCCGGAACGCTTATAAAGACCAGGATTCAGTCATATTTGAGCACATTTATTAAATCACACTCAAACCGAGGAAAATCGTCGAGCAACCCAAAAATTTTAAACTGTAGTTTAGCTCTAACCGCAGTTTGAGCAATGTGCGAATTAGCACATTTTCAAATCGAGGTCGAGCAACTAGCCGTTAATGTTACAAAGTTTGCCGCACCTGGTAGTGCCAGATGATGGTAGCATGTACGGGGGACACGTTGTAGGTCAAAGTTCGCCCACCCAGCTCTATCTCGAGGGCGACCAACCCGAGATGCGGTTTCCAACTGAGTGTCCTGTTGCCCTTTAGCATCTCGTAGTGGCGTGTGTATTCACGCAGCGCCTCCCTGTACGACGAAACAAGTCATACTCACGCACTTGTTCACAATTCTTCACAGCATGAGTTTGACTTTGTCGTTTCAAAACTTCATTTCAAAACTTGATTTCAAGGCTTTTTTGACGATTTACAACTTCAAACATATTGCACACAAATTTCTGATATTCTAAATGTCTTAAGTTGTCCTGGGATGAGTATATATATGGCAAAGATGCTGCTGATATTCACATATTCACGTATTCCACGAAGATGTTACGCTCTATGTGTGAAAAGTGAAAGTACATTTTTTTGGGGGCAAAGCAAAGAACAGCTCCTCCGTTAATCGCTTCTTGCAACAAGATCCGAGCCCGAGAAGTTCTGGACTACAAACCAACAGTGTGTTCCCTGGTCTACAGGGGGTCACATACCTGAAGCAGAGCGGCAGCTCGACTTTCTCCTCTCTCAGCCTGGGTGGCCAGAACTGTGCCGACAGGATGAGGGCGCTTACGTCGATGGGCTGGGGGGGCGGAGGCGCCCCGGGGGAGGGGGGGCGTGCCACGCGTCGGGCTGCAGCACGGATGTAGTCGCGCGACTCTGCGATGTTTGTGTTGATGCGGCGCGAGTCAGCGACGTCTTTGAGCATCACCTGAGCACGACATCACACAGTCAGTGATCCGAGACAAAAGTTTCAAAGCTTTTTTTTTCAGAGCCGAAATTTTTGCCAAACGATACTTTCACCCTCAAAATTGTTGGCAACGTTAAATTACGCTCCATTAAATGTCCAGTGAAATCCAAGCAGCCCAGAGCTCCCCGTACCTCGCAGTTGTGCAGCTGTGTCTCCCCAAACCTCAGCTTGAGAAGCTCAAGGTATCGCACCTCCCTCTCAGGGTCGGCGCAGCTGAAACGCGTCAGTAGTCTATTGGCTAATATATTCCTGTACTCGTTGATAAACAACTCCTTGCTGCCGTATATGTTAACCAGGGTGCTGATGATGTCATTGTTGCCTCCTCCCCCTCCCCCGCCCCTTCCGGGGGTCTGGGGGCCGCCCCCGGAGCCCCCGCGACGCGTCGAGGGGACGGCGTCGACCGGATCCGGCGTCCAAGATCTGCGAACAACGCGACATGTGATAGCGGGGAAATACAATAAACAAAACAACAAAATATAACAAACAATACATTAAATTACTAAGATCAGCGAGAGAAACAAAATCATGAAAAAAAGTGCCACAACAAAACTAACCACAAAATAAACATAATACTTAAATGAGCGCAGAGCATCAGTATAATTGACATGATATTCCTCAGGGTCACAATATGCAAACAAACCAAATTTATAAAACCCCAAAAAGCTGTTTTTTATCTTTCAGTCAAGAATGAAATCAGCTTCAAACCACTGAAAAACAAGCAAATTCGAGTCTTAAAAAGAATATGAAAAACATCGTTAGAAAACACAAAAGAATGCATCATGAATATTTGATCAATTAAATAATTTTAAAATCGCTGTACACAAGAAGCAAATTCACACACCTCCAGTCAGCGTCGGGGGGGGCACAGTCATCCCCCGGCGCCCCCCCGTCGTCCAACATGAGGGGCTGCCCCCTGGCGAGCTCCTCTGAGAGCTCCCCCCCTCCTCCCGCGCCCCCCTCCTCCGTCAAACTCGACACTATGCAGCGAACCTGGTGCGGAAAAAAATAACCATAAAACTTTGTACTTTTACAGCCAACAACATTTAATATTACGATATAGTAATATGTAGACATGCTCAAGATTTTTAGAGGCTGTAAATTCTAGAATTGTAGAATAATTCGGTCTCGCCGCAGTATACGGGAATAAAACAAACGCTTCCCCTTATTAGGGGCCTCTTATTTCGCCCGTTCTCCTATACCGTTTGACCAGTGATGCGTGAAACACCTAATTCAACTCGTCACCGCTAGCAATAGCACTCGAAATGCATCAGTGAAATTAGCATTGGGTCAAACTGTATGATAACTTTAGCCCAGGGAGCTCTGGGCCGCACACCAATTGTTTGTTCCCCGGTCTGCAGTGGGTGGCTTGTATCTGAGTCATCATCACTGTCAGTAGAGAGAGACTTCAGGAAGTTGCGGCAGATTCTTGAAAGAGGTGCAGCAAGTTTGTGAAAAAAACGCAATTTTATGAAAAAAACGCAATTTTATGAAAAAAATGTGAAAAAACACTCAACGAGACAAAAAAAAACCAAACGCGCTTGCGTTTCTCTAGGAACCTTACTGGTAATTCGAACTATGCTAATTTAAAAGAAGTTTTTGGTGCCAAAAATGACTTTTTATGCAGAAACACGCACAACACAAAAATTACAATTGTTATGATTCCATTCAGAAATCTGATAAAATGCTAGTCGTAAAAAATAGAAAAAACGCGAAAAACAGACGCGAAAATGCGAGCGCAACTTCTTGAGGTCTTTAATTCTCAGTAATCAGGTGAGCTCAAGACAAAAATGTCACTAGATCCACCACACTCAAAAATCCTCACCGTATCGTCCCTGGCGCGGAGGTATCTCCTGATTGGCGCCGACACAAGGTCAAGGAGTACGCCGGAGGGGTCGATTAGGCGCAGGGCAGGGATGGCGGAGATGTACGCCGTCAGGATGTCAGCGGTGTTCACGCCGGGGTGGAGGAGGCGCGCCTCGAGCGCCGCGCGTAGTGACGTCACCAGGGTCGCTCGCACATCCACCTGGAGTGTGCGCGGAAGAAATTTTAATTCTTAGTATATTTCTAAAGTAGCAGACATAATATTTGGGGCAACGCAGCAAAAATTTCCCAACAAAGCAATGTCAGATTTGAGAAAAGGCCCCTTCACAACATTCACGTACCATTCTGCCGGACGACATAACAGATACGATCAATCAACAGATACGAAAATTAATAAGAAAATAATCAAAAGTAATAATAAAATAATAGAAAAGCAATAAAAAGAGTGCGTCAAAAACCCCCCTCTCACCTTCTCCATACATTCGGCGAGGTCGTGCAGCGCCGGCGCAGACTCCGGAAACTCGACGATGATGTTGAACAGTTGGTTGATGCGCGCCCGCGCGTACGTCTCACAAGTCAAGTGAAACAAACGCTCAAAGTGGGACCGGTACGCCACTTGGGTGCCTCCCCCACTTTCTGCCGCTTTATCCGCGTCCCATTTGACTCCCTCCCATTCGCCGAACGCCCCACCCCCCTCAGCAGATGGTCTGGCGTTTTCACACGGCCCCCCGAGATTCAAATTTGAAGCGCCATGCCCCCATCCAGAGATACATTCGTTTATGGCGTTCGTTCCAAAAAAGATGTTGAAAAAATTGCCAGCCTGTCCTTTGATTTCGGTTCCGCCAGATAAATTGCGTGGAAGTGTGGCAGAGGGATTTGCTTTAGAATCAGTTCCGCTCAGACGATACCTGGAATTAAGGAAGCACTTGCAGTACCGTATCTAAATTATTTCTTTAAAGATTTAGACAATGAAATAGCAATGTTTCACAGTGCATGATCATAATAAAAAAAACACTAATAAAAATATAGCCCAACAAAATAGAAAATTTATTTAAAATTACAATTTCTAACATGAATGTGTGAGCATAAATATCATTAACAGATGATACCGCAAATAATGATTAATAAAAATTTAAATATAAGCAAAGACTAAGCACAGAGATGCTATACTGCACCTGATAGCTGAAAATCCAAATATGGTACACAGCATTCAAAAATACACTTGATTTATTTCTATGACGTTGATATTGCCACCTTGAAAATATGACCCAGTTTTATAGTCAAAAACAAGATACAGCTTAATAAAAACCCGACCCCATTTAGTTAGAAATAGAGCCGATTTAGTCCAAAACATGACTCAATTTAGTCAAATCACGACCCAATTTAGTGCAAGACCTGACCCGCTTTCCTCCACTCTGCAAGCGGTCGCTGCCCTCAGCAGTTCGTCCAACCACGCGACGACCCCTGTCCCCAGCCACACCCTCAGTGACTCCAAATACCGCGCGTCAAAGTTTCCTCTACACTTCTCGTCGACCCTCCGCTCTATTCGCCCCCTCAGCAGCCGCATCACGCCCTCCCCTGTAACCCTCTCCAATACCCCCAGGTCTGACAGCCTCCCCACAAGCTCCCCGAACCGCGCAAAAGTCTCCCGACACGTACAAGAGTCGGACTCCCTGTCACACCCAGCACAAGTCAGCGACTCAAACCCGTCGCTGGATGTCGAATCATCGGCAACGCCCCCTTGGGGGGTGGCTCCGCCCCCGAGGGAGGGGGAAAGGGCCTCAAAAGCGCGAATAGAGCGGTCGAAGAAGGCGGCCATCGCGTCGTCGAAGGCACGAGTTGTGCGATAGAAAATGACCCCACGGTAAATGAGGCGCAGTCGATTTATGCCAAATTCCGTTGAGTTCGGAGCAGGGGGGGCGTCGCAGTTCGGAGGGGTGGCAGTCACTCCCCCAGACTCCGATCCATCGGGTTGATTTTCGGAAATAGCTTTTGTGAGTAGCCCAGGAAGTTTTTTTGAATTTCGACTATCGTGGTAATCTGTGCAGGTTTTATTCGTTCCCCCCGGAAAAACAGCGGCTTCTGCCCTGTTTACCAGACGACCACCCCCCCTCCCTGTCTGCCCGCCCCTCCCTCCACGATCTGCCGCACGGCTACCATTGCTCACAATTGAATTGGATTCACCACGCCCCCCTCGCAGAT
>JAQIWG010004031.1:0-16750 GCA_034695025.1 Chamaedrilus cognettii | reverse complement strand
GTTGTAACATTGCATCTTGCGTGTATTTAGAGTGAGCGTTAGATGTAGCGGTTTGACCTGTCTATCGTGTGAAAACTTTTTTGGGATCGATCCAGAGGTAGGCCTATCGGCGGTGGTGCAGGCGGCTGTCGGGGAGGACTGCCATAGGTTTCGGGGAAGCTTACGGGAAATTGTGTCACGGGGAAGGAGATTGCTAACTGGGTTTTGTGACTGTATTTGTGTAAAGTCTTTATTTATTAGTTGTTAAGCATCTATTCTAATTCTGATGCTGTCAAGTTTTTTCATAACTGTTCCGATGCGTATCTAGCTTATTCTTTTATTTCATTATTAAATATTAAATATTTATTATCGGACTTCTGTTTAGTACATATAGAGGAAAAGTGCATAAAAACATGATTTGCAGTCAATAAGATATAAAAGGGGAGTAATCTGAAATATGTTGTGCACTTTTCAAAAAACAATTCTGGACCGAAACCAATGTACATGTAAGGGTGTAACTCCTGATATGAATCGCAATCAATCCGAGAATGCGAAAAATCCGTACATGTATTTATGAAGCAACTTCTTCATTTCTATACAAAATGTAACTTAACATGCCAAGTAACTCATAAGCGCAAGTGAAGCAAACGTAGAGAGAAATCTAAGAACATGTAAATTAGATGTGATAGCGGTTTAATACAGTGTGATTGTTGAAAGTTTTAAGGTATACCACTTATCAGCGGCGGCTGCAGAATATTTTTGAGGCGGGGGGCCACGGGGAGGCTACAAAATCACTACGAAGGCCACATTTATCCTCGTACGCAACTCACGAGCCGGGGGGGGGGAGGGGTGGTGACGGAAATTTGTCGTTCGTATTCATTAATGCTCAAGTTAATCCTCATCGTAATCTAATTGCCGTTACATGTTAGATTATAACAAATTAACGAAAATTTCAAGCTTCGACCAAATCAACACAAGCTTGCGAAACCCTCACAATTTTTACTGGGGAAGCCTGCCAATTACCTGGGAAGGCCAATACCACTGCAAAACCACTTTTTATTCTCTCATCATCACATAGCAATATTTATAACATTGCGTTTGTATCTTGCGGAGGCCATTCCACTTTTCTTCTTTTCTTGGATATGCCACTGGAAAGGTCAGATCTGAATTTGGAGATTCCTGGCCTCATATGTGATCCATAGAGCCGCCACTGCCACCGATCTTTTTATGTGACTAAATTGATAATGATCCTGTTTGGCCTCTAATGATCCAGTGTTAAAATATCATACACAAAGCCATAATAAACATGATAGGCAGGAAGTTGTAGTTGAAGGACCGCTCGTATATTAGCGAGGAGTATTACAGTCCGGTTCTGTGCGGAGGGCCACGCACAGAATCGCTCTCCCTTCCTTAGTCGCATTTTTGGACTCGACCGGGGAGCTTTGGACAGCAAACCAATTCTTTGTTCCTCGACTTGCAGAGGTAATGGACATGGTAGCTTAGTTTTGTTTTTAATTGTCTACGCAGTAACAAACAGTTTTAGATTTTGGTTAGACGATTGACACGCGTTTGATGACAAAAATTCACATTTCGAGCATTTTGATTGCAACATAGCAACGATGGCGGCCACTGGAAGCAAGCGCAGTACTTGGGATCCAACGGAAACGAAATGCATTATATGCTTGGATTTCTTCACAAATCCAAAGAGCCTGCCTTGTCTTCACACGTTCTGCCTCGAATGTCTGGAAGCCAATAAAGAGGAGCATGGACCAGGAGACGAAATGAAATGTCCACTTTGTCGACAAAGATACACAATTCCTTCGGGAGGATTCAGAGACCTGCCCAGGAATATCTTCTGCGAGGAAAATGTCGCGATGAGAAAAACAAATTCCGATGGATTGTCGGGAGATATAGAGAAGTGCGATGCTTGCGGTAAAATAACTGCAAGTAAGTTTTGCATCGATTGTGCACAACACGTCTGCGATGATTGTTTAAAGATTCACGACAATTTAACGGTTTCCAAACCTCATACGGCTCTGTCGCTAAGTGACAGAAAAAAATCACGAGTGTACATGGGAGCTGTGCCAGCATTATGCAAAATTCACGAAGACGAGCAACTCAAGCTTTACTGCAACGAGTGCAAGAAACCAATCTGTGTCGTGTGTGCGAACGCTAACCACAAAAATCACGCGACTGTGGATCTTCAGACATCTTCCATGGAGTTTAGCGCTGGACTGAAGAATGCGTTCCCGAAACTGAACAAATGCATAGATGCTATCGCAAAGGAGAAAACATTACTTGAAGTCAATGGAAACAGCTTGCGTGAACAGATAACAGCGTGCCATCAAGCGATTGGCAAGCGCGGGGAAGAACTGAAACAACTCGTTGATACTCATTGCGAAACGCTATTGTATAAACTTAATAGAATAAAGGATGATAAACTTAAGAAAATAGAAATGAGAGAGGTTGGTGCGGACATGCAGTTGTCGATGATGACGAGTTACAAGACGTACGTGCAGGAGCTGACGACGAATGGCTCAGCGTGCGCCATATCACAGAGCGGCAGGGATCTACTCGCTAGAGCCAACGAGCTGCAGACTGGTCAAGTTCAATTCAACAAGGGACGCCTGATCCCAATTGATGTTAAGTTTGAAAAAGGACCCGTGATTGATATCATCAGCGGTCCGTTGAGAATAGGCATCATATCAGTCAGCGACAGCGTAGGTGAGTTCAGCAGTTTTTAACTCTTTTATATTCTCAAATTTGTATATATTCTCAATTATTATTCTCGGGTTAATTAAATCCTATCCAATCAATCAGGCCTATACCCAAGAGCTAGGGAGTTTGATTAAGAGCGCTTTTGGGGTCAGAATTGCGGCAGAGCTAGCTGTATCGGTGAAGCAAGCTCTATAGAGGGGCTTAACCCTTCAAACCCCACCTCAATTATTACTATTTTTCACGATGTGCACGTGAAATGTAAAAATGGCAGTTCTAAGTAAAATCGAACCGAGGAACCCATTTGTGCAGTTCTGCAACTCTAGTTTTTTTGCCATGTTGTAGTTTGCATTTCCCTCAAATTTGTATTGTTTTAAGTAACAAAAAGCTAAAGACTTATCAAGCCGTCTCAATCATTTTATGGCTCAAATTTTCTGTGTGACTGCAAGAATTTTAAAAATAATAGTATTAGGCGCTGGCTGTTTTCTGTTCTTGCTGTCCTTCGATAAAGAGAGTTCATAGTGTCGCTGCAATTGGGCCAACTTCTGGGTTAGCAGGCTGCCCTTTTTTGTTTTCTAGTTAACATATGCACATAAGTTATCAATTTTCTAGAAGCAGTTTCTTCATTCTTAACTGACACAATGTTTTCATTTCTGAGGCCTTTCCTAACAGTGCTTAATGCTTATCCATTTTTGACTTCATTCTTAGCAGTCCTTAATTATTTTCCACAACACGGGGAGCCCCGTTTAACGCCCCTTTCCGATCTCAAGCCATTTCAGACACAGATTCTTCATTATTCATTGCTATTTAATAGTGCTGTGCATATTGAAATCCAATTTTTACATAAGATTTTTATTTTCTAACATCTAGTTAACGGTGCATATCCATTTTTGAGACCATAGAGTACTAAATAAAGGTATATAGAGGTCTATTTAATACCATCTGTGCTTACAACAGAGAATACCCTCGTAGTTGTCGGATTAGACGACGGATCAACGTCGACCCAGAGCATTTGTCGCATAAGCCTCCAGAGTTCTGATAGCGTCATGACGACCAACTCAACACCCACTTACATTGATCAACACTCAGCGGCCTGCATAATGGATAACACTCTGTACGCTGTCGGGATTGGTATAGGGCGCAACGAACTTTGGAAACTAAACGCGGCGTCTGATTGGACGAGATGTGCGAACATGAAGTCAGGAAGACGCAGACATTGCGCGGCAGTCGTTGACTCGACGCTCTACGCGCTCGGCGGTTGTGCGACCGCTAATGAAACATCGCTAAATAGCGTCGAGGCTTACGACACGCGGACAAACAAATGGTCCACTGCGGGTCAATTGACGCACGCTGTGCGTTCGTTTGCTTGTGTCAATTACAAGAACTCCATCTACGCGTTCGGTGGTAAGGCTTTAAATAACAAGGACGTAGCTCACGTACAAGTTTACGACGCAACTGAAAGGAAATGCAAACTGCTTGAAAAGGCAATGCCTCGCGCAGAGTTTGGGATGAGAGGCGTGCTATGGGGCACATCTGCTCTACTGTTTGGCCGCTTGACCTGTTTCATCTACAACATTGAGAAAGAAACATGGCTAGAAAGACAATCATACAAAACGAATTTGCTTCATTTCGGCTTAGTAATTGACGTTGAAACTTTGTTTATCGCTGGCGGAGGTAAGCTTGCAATAAAGACGGACAAGGACAACAAGGAGGTCTGGACGTGTACAGACAAGGTGCGTATCGTCTCCGCTGTCGACTTCATAGCGGGCAAGCTAGCCGTCTGGAAGCATCACACCAAACTGCCGACGCCCACAATGATCAGCGCATACGGTGTCATTTCACTGTGAACAGAGTCGTGACATTGGCCAATGCCGCCGCTAGGGCCCCCCTCACCCCCCGGCCAGGGGGGGGCACGACTGTGTGCAATGTCAAGACACTAGGAAAAAGGTGTTGAATTTGACACAGCAATTGATCGTAAAATGCATATTTGAACGCTTTTTATTTTATTTGGCGGCCCACTGGGGACCATTAAGGGCCCTGTAAATTTGAAGCAGGTTGCAAAAGTTTAAAAAAACAATTTATCAGCAGTTCGCCCCGCCCCCACCGAGAGGGGGGGAGGGAGGGTTTATATTTTATTCAGTTGCACACGGGAAACTTTTTGGTGCCCAACATGAAGTTATAAAGTTTTCGGGAGGGGGGGGGGCGATGCACCCCAACTCCAGCTCTGCAAATGGCAATCATAATTTGTATTTTTAAAATGAATAAGTGTATTTATTAACATTTGTTGTACCGCCTATAATAAGTATGATTCTTGCAATTTTCAACTTTTTAGTTTTGAAACAGCTTCGTAAAGTAGGTCTAAATGATGCACCTCGATTTTTTGTAGTTTTGAGTGCATCTTAGTTCCAAATTAAGCTCCAGTGCGATCATAAACTGAATATAATGCTCACTGCAGACCAGCTTGTAGAGTATTATGTTGCGGTATTATTTTGCTGCTTCGAGGACGCTTTCACGGTTTAATTGCTAGCCATTTAATTTTTTGTTATTAAGCTGCCGCACAAAATAAGCATTGTCGATCTAATTTAGTCAGATTTACCAGCATGAGAGCTTCATCTCCCCGCCAATTATCGCGAAATTTTATCCAGTGTACGCTATTATTATTAATTTTACTTATTATTATGATTATTATTTTTATATATATTGTTTGCCCTCGCTACTGCGCCCCCAAGGAATTAATAAAAATTGGTGTAAACTTTTTACTCTAACACGGCTAGCCCTCGGAATCAGATGGTGTTCATTACTATCATTATTGATTTTTTTGCTTGATACTCCATTCACAAGCGATAAAACAGGCCTATGTAAAAGATGGGCCTTTGATAAATACGATAAAACAATTTTGTCTGGAAACGTAGGACATACCTAGGACCTAGTATCATGATTATTATTTGTTTTTATCTGTTCATATTTGTTTATATTTGTTCATATTTGTTCATATTTATTTACAGGTATTAGACCTGAAGTTACTATTGTCAATAACAATTCTAGATATGCTTTAGAACTAACGGTCTGTAAAGAAACCAATCTGATTTTCTCTCAGGAGTAGCCTACAAGGGGAAAAAATATGCTGACATTTTAAAGCATGCGTCGCTGCTTGCTGGAGATAGCAAAATGTGCCATACTTCATACAAATATCTACCCGATAGATTTCATTTCAAATTCATCCGACTTTACTAAGGCTGTGAATATTCCGGCTACAATTAATGCTCTGAAGCATACAACAATCTCTACTGTTTTAAGATCATCAATTAGTGTCAATTGTAGCAGAAACAACGTTGCATTGACTCTGCCTAGGACTTGTCTGTTTGTCACAACAAGGGTGAAGTGGAGCAATGTGGCACAGTAACGGCGGCCATGGTTTCTCAGTTGGGCCTCATGGTTCCGGAGATAATTCTCATAGTTGAGTTGAGCTGAATATACAACAGTAAGTGAATGTTCAACTTGGTCTCACATTTCGGTTATTTGGTGGCTCATACAGGCCTTGCTTGACTTTGGTGACCCCCCCTCGCAGGACCGGAGGTAGAATGCTCTGGGCCCCCCTCCCTATATTAACTGAACTTGGGACACAAAAAAAAAATTGTTTCTCGAAACCAAAAATTTTCTAAATTTTCACAACCTGCTAAACAACCTCATTGGGCCCCCAGTCGCCCCCAGTGGGCCCCCACTTTTTTTTAATTGCGGAACGTACGTCTAAACATAGCTTTCTCAATAAATTGAGAGAGGCCTTAACCACTCTGCAACAAAGAGTAGTCCTAAATTAGGCCTTGTGGTCAATTATGATAATTCACAGCGAGTCTGCATGCTTGATGGTCACAGCTCAGAAAGTAGGCCTACATGTTGCCCATGCTTCGAATTAATCAAGCTCTTCTGTAAGTCCACGTCTGTACTTTTGCTAAAATAATGTGGTTGCACTGTAAAGTGTGCATGTCCGAAATGATTGTAATAATAGAATTTGAGCGCTGTAACAGCATGTCCAAGAAAAATTCTATATACCGGTAAACAGCAATAAATCAGTTTTCTAGCTTGGCCGATGTGTTTTTTCGATAGAAGCGTTGAGCCGTTGGCTAAGCATATACTTTAAATTGATTCATTCATATTTACAAAGACTGATATGAAGATGACGCATGCACAGTTATTCATGTCATCATGGCAAAAATCTCGTTGACAATGCTCTTTGTATGCGATAGTTACAAGCAAAATAGTTTGAGTTGCTTAATTTTGAGCCACATTGTAGAATAGTTTCCTTCGACGCATGCAGACTATATAGATAGCATATAGCTTATTGTTAGTGGTTACATTTGAATATATTTAAAATAGGCCGACTGATAGCATTCGTAACAGAATGCTAGCATTAGCATTCAAGCTCCAAGAGACTTTGATAATGGGATTACAATTCAAATTCCCAAAAAAACTCTGCACATGTTACTAATTCGTACCGTGGAATAAGGCTAATCTTTTCAAATGCGTTTGAATGTTGCATTTACATGGTCTTCTATGCGCATTTTTGTCACATCCTGCCATCAATTTGCTTTTAAGGCCAAACTGCATGGCCTGCACGCATGCAGCATGTGCACTTCATGAAATAATTAGCGGAATCAATAATCAATCAAGTAATTAAAACCACAAATGAGGCGACTGTGAATGTATGACTGACTTGCTGCGAAAGTTAGACGGACATTCTCTAACGTGGGTATTGTATTCAGTGGCGTTTAGTCGTACAGCAGCCGCGCAGCGTTGATGGAGGGCACAGCGCGCCATGAGATAGAAAACGAACGTGACTGGACACACAGCGCGGCACACACAGCGCGCGTCTGTTCCATTTGACACAAACGCGCAAAGCGAACACAATCCGAGCAGCGCTTTTAGTGCTCTGTCGTAAACTGCTGCCCACTGCGTCGTTAGTAACACTGGGAATGTTCTCTCAGCAAACCGTCTATTTCCAAGAAAACGTTTGAACACGTCGACAACCTCGTTGCACGTCTCAAGCGCTGCCTTGTAGTGACGTTGTGTAGTAGAGATTGGTGAGATACGCCTTGGCGATGAACCAAGACACGTTCACTGACGGACTGCGACCTGGCCACTCTCTGTAGAAGCGCACTCTATGGACATTTCTCTCTGTAATGCCGTCCAGCATCTCATAGACAACCAAGGACAACGTGTCAGACGCTGGCGCAATGGTGTTTCAGAATTCACTCATGATCTGTTCACTACTATTGATGTACAAAAGGCTTTTTAAACCGTTGCAGTCCTGATTCAATTCTGCATTTACACGGTTTGTCAAAACGCTGTTTGTTGTCACACGATCAATAGCAACGATTTTCTGCGTGACTTTGTAGTCAATGGATTCATTACATCGTCATTCAGTGGCTTCTCCTGTAATTGGTTGACATTAAATGACTTCGCCTATAATTACAAGTTGATTGTCAGATATTGGGGCATCAATGGCAACTACAAGCTTGTTTTTAGCTTCAGTAGCGGCCAAGCTTCAGCTTTGAGAAAACTGGTCCTTCTTTACAACAACAAGCAGGCTCTATTTGACTTCCGGCAGCGACCGGTAGCTACCGAAAGCACAATTGAACGTTGCCAAAACCCTTTTGAAATCAAACCGAAAGCGATCGACCTCTAGTCACAAATTACAATGAAATAATGTGTGAATCTATCAATAGAAATAGTGTACTAAATAATCGCGTAATCGCGTCTCATTCGAGACGCGTGGAACCTTTAGATCCGCACCGGTGGCCACCTTTAGCCACCGGTGTTCGAGACGCGTGACTAGACATGATCCTCAACTAAATATGATCCTCAACTAAACATGATCCTCAACTGAATATGATCCTTGACTAAATATGATCCTTCAAAAAATTAATTTACATTAACCCTTCAAAAATGAATTAAATCGGACGCGACCTAGAGGCAAAATTGAAAGTCGCCAAAGCCCTTTAGAAGTTAATTAACGTTGCTAAACCATTGAAAAATTAATTAAATCAAGTTTCCTCGTGCAAAATTACCTGGCATTTACCTGGCAGAATCGTTTACCTGGCAATTCCCTGGCAGAGGGTCAAATTACCTGGCTGCCAGGTAATTACCTGGCTGCCAGGTAATTACGTGGCATGTGGAAGCACTGCTCTCTGATGCCAAGAGAATAACATTTCTTTAAACAATCACTGGCGAAGACGGCTGCAGCAGCGCGAACACCAGAAATATATAGCACCGCAGCTGCATCAGAGCAATAGCAGCAGCAGCAGCGGCAGCAGCGGCAGAATCGTGGCTGCAGCTGGGGAGCCGTTCACAAATTGGATAACTCTTTAAGGTGGGTGGGTGGTAAGCGATTTTGTAAGGATGCGTTATATGGGGTGGGTAGTTTAACATAATGTTGTATAACAAACTCAAAAATCGTGCAATAAGCTACCGGATTGATGTTTGGTTCCGCAAGATAAAAATATTTATTTCTTCAACCCCCCCGCCCCCCTCGTCGAGAGATTTCTTGATATTTTCGGAAATTTTGTGGGGTGGTCTAAAGTTCATCCGTTAGGTGGGGTGGGTGGGCTAAAAAAAAACGTTTTTCAGCGTTATCTAATTTGTCAACGGCCCCTTGACGCTGCTTCCGACGTCACGACACGCGTCGCACGGACTCGCAACACTAAAAGCCTTTGCGATACAGAACGAGCGCTGATCGACTGACTGCTGCAGACCGCTCTCAGAGGTCGTGTCGCGAAGACTCGAAATTAGTAGACTGTGTTCTCAGGGCACGACAGGTCTCAGTCAGAAGACAGTTACGGGCCTCGTATCTCGGCTACGCGTGCAATAATTACCGTTGCAAGTTGAAGTAGGCTGCGCCATGGGATGTCACGACCTGATATGAAATCTCAGAATGGATTATGGCGAGCTGCTACGATGAGAGCTCTTGTTGGATATCGAGCAGTCAAGCAGAGTGAACTACGCGTACATGTAGGCCTATGAGAGATCTGTCAAAGTCAGGATTTATGACAATCCAGCCGAAGAATGTTATAATCTAAGGGCGCGCCGCAACGAGATTTTACTTCAATTTTTTATATTTCCCACAGATTTTGGATCAAGGGCGTCATTCCACCACCCCTTCCTGAGTTCAAACCCCGCACCAAAACTGAATGGCTATAGGGGGTGCAATAATTTTTTAAATTATTTTAAAGGCTTCCGATGCATTTCGAAAAACTACAAAACAAATGGATACACGCAAGTCTAACAGTTTAAAAGTTCCACCGAGAAACAAAGTTCCCCCTAAAAAAGACTAAAAAATATCCGTCAGCAGTTGATTCTGTATTTTTTTCTTTTTTCAAAAAATTCTTATGATTGCTAGATAGGATGCATTTAGGCCTTTTTATGTTAGCCTTTTGCCCGTCTTTGCTATTCTACTTGACTGCGCGATTCATTACTAGTCATTACTAATCATTACTATTCATTGCTATAGGCTAATCATTACGTATAACTACTATTCATAACTATTCATCACCATTCACTACTATTCGAAGAAAGGTTGCCTGGCATGGCAATTCATTACCAATGATGACTAGACATCACCATTCATTACTGTTCAAAGAGTCTGCCAGGCGTGACTATTCGTTACTAATAACTACCATTTATTACCATTAATTACTCTATAGTACTATCCGAATCGAGTTATTTCTAGCCAAAACTATTTGTTACTATTTTTACTATTGATTACTATTGATTGCAATTCAAAGCGAGTAAGCTTGGCATAAAAATGTCTGGCATGCAAAACAATCGTCTAGCGGCGGAGTCAGCCCTGTGCACGTACCACGCCCACTTCGAATATAACTCATAATCTTCACTGACCCTAAACCCTGACCCTGATCCTAACCCTGACCCTGACGCAGCCCTAACCCTAACTTGCTAACCGTAACGGGGCCCTAACCCTAATTTGAAAACGAAATAATTTTTTTTGCACGATGATCGACAGTTGCGCAATCATTCAAGCAACGAATCGAACGTTAGGTGCACCGGGCTAACACCGCCGCTAGCCGCTTCTCCTGCGAATGCCTGATTTTACTCACTATAACGCAGCAAAGCCAATCACCTGTAGGTATTCAAACGAAAAGTGGGTCCAGTCAGATTGTGCTTTTGTCCGCTATGCCGTTGCCAGCTAATGGCCGTTGCCGATGGAAAAAAATATAAAAAGATCGAGGCTTGAGTTTAGGGGTTGGAGTTAAGGCTCCGTTAGGGTAATGAAGTTAGGGTTAGGGCTGGGTTTGGGTTAGGGTCTGAGTTAGCCTGTTAGGGGTTTTAGGCTAGAATGAGCATGGCCGGCAACTGCACGGGCAAAGGCACTACCTGACTCGACCCGCTTGTTTCAAACGTAACGTTACTTATGAGCTAGTTGCGAAGCATGTGAAGCTTAATCGTGACAGCCAATGAACGTGCGTATAACATAACATCGGATGGGACTGTCGCCTGTCATGGCAACGCTGATTGGCTGCGACAAGTCACGTGATCCTGCGTTCCGTTGGGCTATCCATGACGCGCCGATGCATTATGGGATGCGGTCAGAGTAGCAGCAAGGCGGCCAACAATTCCGCCAAGCAGCCGTCCAATGAGAACTTGCAAAACAAGGTCGAGTCAGAGAAAGAAGGCCGACGACCAGCAACCCCAGGTAGTGTATATTTGTGAATTATTTTTATTGGAAGCAAAGATCAGCTTCTGACATTGGAAGCGGGATGAAGTTCGTGAGTGTAGTGGGAATTAACATCTTGTTAGCAGAATCATAGACCTCCAATAGCTTTCACCACATGTCACCATTTGTTTTTGACATTGATATTGGGGGGGGGGGGGGGGGGAAAATTGCCACACATATTTGGGGATGGGGGGAGTATATTGTCTCACATATATTTTTTTGGGGGGGAAATTGCCTCACAATTTCGGTGCTTGACTACATCAGCGGTTCTAAAACTTTTTCTTGGGAGGGTCATTTATATGCAAATAATTTGTTTTACGTCGCTGACAACTTTCCGCTGCCGACAACTTGTTCTTGTTGCCGACAACTTACTTTATGCTACCGATAACTTAGGCCTATTTTATACTGCCGGTAACTTATTTTATCCTGCCGACAACTAGCTCTTGCTGCCGACAACTTACTTTACGCCGCCGACAACTTCTTTATGCTGCTGCAACTTACTTTACGCTGGCCACAGCTTATTTTATGCTGCGGGCAAATTGTTCTTGCTGCCGACAACTTACTTTATGCTACCGACAGCTTATTTAATGCTGTCATAATGGTAGAAGATGATAATTGAGTTTACATCTCCCTTCCCCGCTGTAACAGCGGACGGGAGAAGCGCGCGTAACGGAGCGGCTCCGCATAAGAAGCGAGGAGCGCACAACGGGGTCGTGTCCCCCTCGGCCGCGGGGGGCGCGGGGGCGGGGGGCGAAGGGGGGCTGCAGGGGGAGGCGATCCCTCGTCGCACAATCGAGGCTCGCGCATCGGTGTGTAATTTAATACAGCGGAAAGTGAGCAAATGACACCGGCATTTGCCAGCATTTGCCAAAAAATGCCTGCAATGCCGAAATGTGTTAGCAAATTCCGGCAGATGTTTGCCGGCAAATGCAGAGTAGTTATACAGAGTACGTCGTCTAGAAGGTGTTCGTGGCGAGATCGCCATAAACTTGGCCATTTTTCGAGCCGTTTGCCGACACATGCCGGCACTTTTCGGCCATTGCTCGCAGTTGTCAGCAGTTATCTCTGTTACAACCGTTTGATGGAACGAAAATCTGAAAGAATGGCCAGTTCATGGTGACTTCGCCACGAACACCCTTTTAGGGACGCATTCTTATAAAATACTCTGCAGTTGCCGTTGTCCGGTTCGACACCAGTGTCAACGGCATTTTGTGGCGAATACAGAATTAGGCATGCTCAATGGGCAAAGGCAGCTATATCCGTTATCCAGTCGTGGACAATAATTATAGTCTTATATTTATATCAATATCATCAATGCTAAATTTAATATTACCATCCAGGTTATACTCGTGGTGAGGCTGTTCCATCCAAGCCGCTAGGTTTGTGGTTAGCGATTTTAGGCAAGCAAAAGCATGGCCGGCAACATATATATATCCACTCGAGCACCGCAAACCCTAACCCCTAAACGTAGCCATAACCAGGGCCGGCGGAAGGGCACGTGCCCCCCCCCCCCCCCCCGGCCGGAGGGGCAGAGTTTTGAGGGTCTTTTTGACGACACTTTTGCATATATTTTGTCATTTTCTAAGACAGCAGCTTTGAATGTAACGGTTGACCTTGCGCGCCGTCACGTGTCCGTGCATCGCAGAGCAGTGCGCTGCTATAATTAAACAAAAAATCGATACGCAAGACAGGTCGAGTGTCACTTCTGTTACTTCTCTATTCTGTGGTAAGGAGGAGACTGAGATGGCAATGGAAAATATAGAAACCAAGTTGACAATATAAGCCTGAGGTTGTGTTTGACAGATGAGGGGGGCGGGAGGCGAGGGGGTGAGGGAGGGGGGGACCGAGCGCCCCCCTCCCAACAAGGCGCTGCTCAACACTCGACACTCGTGAGTGCATGGAGGACACTTTGTTTGTTGCGCATATATTTCACTTGCACTTAGGCCTATAGCCGCAGTGGCGGTTCTACATGCGTGGGTGCCAAGTGATGCCTGGCTTCCTGATGTCCTCTGTGACATAAGGCGCCAAATTTTTTGTCATTCTTGGGCCTCATTCAGGAAGCGATCGTATGACAATAAGTCTTAAGATTGTCTTAAGAAAATCTTCGATTTTTTTTCACTTATATATTGAAAACTCCGCACCGTCACTCGCGAACCGATTGCTGACGTCGCAACGGTCACCAATGCATTTTAGGCTATTTGTTTAAAAATGAATAAGAAGAAAATTAAAGCTAGGCCTATATCTTAAGAAACGTACCTGAATGAGGCCCCGGGTCCTGGCTTTTACTACGTACGCAGGTAATGATAACGAGAGTTGAATTATGGTTTAAAGAGGTCTGAATTGTAGTTTTGGCGTCCCCAGATAAATGGTTGACGTCACAATTGTGTACTGACTGGGTTTTGAAGTTTTTCGAAGAAAATATAATAATAGGCCTACGTGGATCGGATAGAGAAATGACGTTTAAGAACAACCCCAATTTCTACCAGTACACCCCCCTCCCCGCTCCCCCCCTCCCCGCCCCCCCCCCCCCTTCGTGCGTTCTGCATGGAAAGAGAAATCTCGTGTTTCTCTGAACAAATTATCACGCGACTGCACGTGGCGTCCCAAGATAAATTGTGGCGTTCCCGTGGCGTCCCCAATTGTGAATTCCTACAGGCGCCCATGCGCAGCCGTCCGTGGAGTGGACGAAAAGGTACTCGAGACCCTTTATAATAACTGAAGACGATTAATTTGGCTCCGCTTCGCTCAAGTAGCCTGCACACTACACTCACAATAATAAATTGCCTACAGATGTTATATATTACCCCTTCTGGAAATATATTTTTAAAAACATTTAGCTGTAGTGTTGCTGTTGCTCCCAATGACGTCATTGGTTGCTCCAGAAAACCGTAAAAGTCTTACCACTATTGATCGGAACTTCAAATGCCATATATAAAGTAGCCTACTGAAAGAAAAATCGTTGGGGCCCAGCATACCCTAACGCTGACACTTATGGCAACGATGACAGAAAATTAAGACACATGACGTCTCAACAAGCCCACAAAAGGCCTTTAGCCTTAGCGTCTGGGCGCCATGAAAACCTTATCGGAAACCCTGCTGCCATCCCTGTTAATCCGACCTACATGTAATTGCTTGAGCGATCAATATGCGACAGCACCGCTGGTATTTCAGGCGCACTGACGACAGGTTAATTAGGGCTCGGCCCACGGCTAGCGCACTGCCGCAAATGTACCATGGCCTCGTTGGACGTCGTAGCGCAATCGCTTGACCCATAGTAATTCGAATATATTCGAATTACTATGGGTATATGTAGCGATGCGAATGAATGGTCTATGTGTATATTATGTTGTTCAAAATTACCACCATCTTGTTTTTAAAAGTCAAGGTTAAGGTCTTAGCAGCTGCCCAGCTTAGATCACCGGATTAGGGTATTTATGTAAAATCTTGGGAGATATTAACCATGACGCCACTAGAAAAATTTAATATTGGAGACTCGGTTATGCAGTTAATTCTTTTATAATGTGAAAAACAGGAAACAGAATTTTCTTTACCAAAGATCTTTGAAAAATTAATAATAAAAATAATTCATTCGCACTACTCAGATTCTCTGTATATTCTGGCTTAACCCTACTTCAGCCACTTGACAAAATTGGCTCAAAACCTAAGGGTTTAGGCTTTAAGAAATTTAGCTGCACTTAGTTTGCGAGTTGTTGAGAACTGCGCGTTATAAGCAGCTTCTGCAGCTTTATTTTTGCGCGTGTAATTTTCGCGAGTTTTGCCGATTCGCGAAAATCGCATAAAATTGTATGCACGCGAAAATTTCATGTTTAGGCCTACGTAGTTCACTAACCTACATGCACGTAGTGTAGTTATGTCAGTGGCGTAGCCAGACTTTTGTGCCGACCGGAGCGAATTTGTAACTCTTATTTTATTATTTTATTGTTAGACTACAGTGTACAGGCGCATACTGAATTTTTTGGCTGGAGCGGTGTTCAAAAATTGCAAAATTTTCAAATGTCATTGTGAAATCTCCATATAGCGCTATAGGCAAATTGAAGTCGTGTCATCTACCCTCCCCCCCCCCCCCCAATAAAAAACTTAACGAATTTTGACAAATTGGAAACGTCATTAAACTCGCTTCAATTCCTCCTATGTAGCTACGCCACTGAGTTATGTAGTTGCAGCAGTTTTACAGTATGCTAATTGGTGCACGTAGGCCTGTATGCAAATGAGCGCGCCCGTGCTGTAGCTGTGACGTCACTGGTTGCAGGACGCTGACGGACAGTCAGATCGAGTTCTTCAGAATGGTCGACGAGAAAGTGGAACAGGTCGGCAACGCTTTATCATTGCCTGTGTAACTTTATATATTTAATTAAATCGATGAACTGTATTTAATACCGCACTTGTTTTGCTGCATTGTAGTGAAGAAAAAGATGAAAAACGCTTCAAAAAACGCGCCATCTTGCAAATGCATTTAAACTAAAATATCCGACTAGGGATTAAATCCTGTTCACTTCAAGCATCTTTTTTTGACAAACCTTGTATTCCTTAACTATATAAGCAAATCGCTAGAAATGCATAGAGCATTTTGAGACTTTGCGTCCCTGGGTCATCCAGAGACGCAAAGTCTCAAAGTGTCAAAGCCTCAAAGCGGCAAAGCTGTAAAATGCATTTAAGCTAAAATATCCAACTAGGGATCAAGGGAAATTGCCCCCCACCCTGCCCTCTATTTTTTACGTCAAATGTGCCACGCTGTCCCCATACACGGTCCTCAAACTTCAGAAGCCACTGCTTGCTCCAGTGCTATGCAAATTTTGCATCGCAATTGGCAGCACCGACTGTCTTAATAAATGCTGTGCTATAAAATAAGCAGTGCTAAACGTACAGTGATGCTTAGAGGCGATTTCATAGACGTTCCTTAACTCCTACCTCGACTCCTACCTTGACCTAAAAGGACAATTTAACGGCAGCCAATAACTGCCATTCAAAAAAGATTTTTGCTTACTCCATTTGAATTAATATACCAGTCGTTAAATTAACGTGACGTCATAGATTTAAAGAAAATTGATTTTCTGTTTTCACTGATTTAGAATTATAGTGATTTCTTGTGAAAATAAATTTGTGACTTTAAAATAAATTTAGAGGTTTTTCGAACAGCAGTTCTGGGCTGCTGTTAAGTTGTCTTTCTACGTCAAGATAGGAGTCGAGGTAGGAGTTGAGAAACGACTATGAAATCGACTCTTAATCTAGGCAGTAGTCTGTGGCGGCGCGACGTCTAGCGGCGCCCGGGGGCAAGAGGTAGATCTTAGAGGGGCGGGGGGGGGGGGGGGG
>JAQIWG010004030.1:0-16750 GCA_034695025.1 Chamaedrilus cognettii | reverse complement strand
CACACACACACCATGCTTATTACCCTCCACACACACACAACACGTAGTGATAAAACACTGAAAGTCACTATATATCCAGATAAATATATCTTGCAATTCCATTATTTTTATTATTCTTCATTTCCATTCTTGTAATATACATTCAATATTATATTCTTATAATCGTAGACAAAGCACTTCTGCATATTGTTTCAATAACTACTGTATAATTTTTTTTACAGAAGTTTTGACTGAATGCAATGTCAAAACTGAAGAAAGAAATAATTAATATGATTACGTTCTCTGTTGCGCATCAAGAATAGAAGATAGAAATTGACAAACATAGCACAGTGATCAACGCACCATCTCTTTGGTTTTTGAGAGCGTGACCTCGCGCTTGGGTCGAGCCTTGGAGCGCTTCTTGTTCAGCAACTACACGCCACACAGCCTAACATGAGCCACACGTGATCAAAAGTAAACAACTGACCGTTCATCTAATTGCTCATTCAGTAGAGCTTAATTTTTTTCATTATTCACAAACAATGACTATGCATTGCAGGAGTATCCTACACAACAGAATACTTTCCTTTGCGCAAGCACTCGCAAACAATGCCTCCATCTCTAATCCCCACCTACGGTTCTTGTGTGCCTTAATACTTCTCAGCGACCGATGCCGTGGCATTCTTTCAGCAGTTCCTAAGAGGCCCTCACTCCCTAGCAACGGCTACCATGCCATCCTCACTCCCTAGCAACGGCTACCATGCCATCCTCACTCCCTAGCAACGGCTGCCATGCTAACCTTCATCATAGGCATGGTGGAGCCACCGAGGAAGAGAATGGTGAAGAGAACGATGATGAGGGTCGTCGTCACGACGACATGCCGAGTTTCTGTCTCTAGCTCGAGGTGCAGACTGAGCGCAAACGACACCGCACCGCGCAAACCTGAGCAACATTCGCATCACTGCACCAATCTGCACAACATATTTACACCGCTGTACGTACCTGCACAACATTCGCACCGCTGCACCGATCTAAACAATATCCTGCACTACCTGACTTGATAACAGCAGACTGCAGCATCGAAAACTGGCAGAGCAGTTGAAACTCAGCAGCACAGTTCCAGACATTTAGCATATAAGTGCAACAAAAGCATTCACACCACGAACAAAATTCCATTACACGCAGCAATTGAATTCACAAACACAATTCAATTACACGCAGTGCGACATACATGCTGCAATGAGCTGACTAAGATTTAAAGTTAAATTTAAAAGAATTTGAAAACTAAAGACGTTGTCGGCTTACCGCTGAACCACATGACGAACTGCATCTTGGGAGTGATCTTGTGCTCCCTGAAGTAGTTGGCGACGAACGACAGCGGGCAGATGTTGGCCGCCCGGCCGAGCAGAATGAGCACCTAGACAAGTGTATGAACTGAGGCCCTAGCCAGGGAACAGCACAAAACTGAAGAAAGAGACAGGAGTACTTGTCACAGCAACGCAGTGGTTTTAAATACAAAAGAATCAAACGCTGCATCAAATTCGTGGTGCCAATGAAAATGTAAGACATCGATTCAGACTCCCCCCCCCCCTGACTCACAATGTTCCAGATGACAAAGGAGAGTTTGACGATGATGATGCGATGGAACCTGACACCCCCCACTCACCACCCTCCCCCCAACTCACGATGTTCCAGATGACAAAGGAGGGTTTGACGATGTGACGGAAGCTGAAGATCGCAAGGCCAAGATACGCAAACATGCACGTCTCTGGAGGAAAACAAAACTTAACTTCAACAAGCTAAAAATATATATATTGACCACAAGCAATACTCACACTACAGCAACATAGAATTTCATATCACTATTCATTAATGGTTTTCATTTTGCGTTTAGCTCGTTGAAAAGCTGGCAAGTACTGACACTCTAAAGTCCGCGCAAGAAAAAAGAAACAAAATTCCAATGCCTTTCATTAGTATCTTAGCTCAATATTTCAGCTGAGATCATTCAATCAATATCAGATAATAATCAATTGTTTTCAAGCACACACAACATTAATCAGATCAAAATTCTAACTTCCAGCAAACAGAAAGAAAGAAATCCTCTACTGTATCAATTGCACCGATTTGCATAGAGACACTGCATCACTAAAAATATTAACAACAGACTGAGGCACTGAGTGAATATTTCTTTGTCTATTGACACAAAGAGATAATAAACACTAAATTTTTTGAATTCAAGACATGAATCAAGTGTCATTAATGAGTCTCGTTGTTGGCAGCAGACCAGCGATGAAGGCGATGGTTCTAAAGGTGAGCTGGGTCGTGATCTGCGCGACGGGCGACAGGTTCGAGTGTGTGTAGTGTGACATGACCACACCACAGAACAGCACCGCCATTATGCCTGCAACAGCACCGCCGTTATAAATGCAACAGCACCGCCGTTATACATGCAAAGCACCGCCATTATCCCTGCAACAGCACCGCCGTTATACATGCAACAGAACCGCCATTATCCCTGCAACAGCACCGCCATTATACCTGCAACAGCACTGCCGTTATATCTGCAACAGAACTGCCATTATACCTACCACAGCACCGCCGTTATACCTGCAACAGAAGCATCTGATATAACACATATAATCTGATAGGTGGAGCCCCTCTGCGAGTTCATAGGGCGCGTAGCAGTATGGTAGTATCTGATAGGTGAAACCCTCCATAGGGCGCGTAGAAGTACGCTATTACCTGACAGGTGGAGCCCCTCTGCAAGCCCATATGGCGCGTACGAGAAGATGAGCATCATGCCAAACTCAAGGGACGGAGTCTTGCGCAGGTCGATGAACTTGAGCAGGTAGCGCCACTCGTCAAGGACGCAAACCAAGTGCTAACTACTCATCATAGCGCCATACAAATAACAAATATCTGAAGAATACTTACGACATCGGGCAATTGAAGTTCCTGAACATAAATTGAACAAAAGTAAATTTGTCCTAGATAGGTCCCGCACCTACGATTCAAAGCAAATGATGTTTTTCCATCTCCGTTTGCATGACATATTTTTGGTGCATTACAAGTGCAATATACATACATACATACATACATACATACATAGGTCAGGTCACCCCGATCACACGTCGTGTGAGAAATGTGACATTAGTCACGTCTACGAAATAGTCGCTTTTAAATTTTCAGGTGGTAAACTACGAATAAAAGCCATTATCAGACCAAAGCTTACACGTATTTTGCATAACATTATCACATCTTAAATTTGCCAATGATTCTTCTTCAATTTCTGACAAAAATTTCCGGCCATTCTGACACAGGCCCCCCCCCCTCAGCGCGAAGTGACAAGGATATCATGGCGCTGACAAGTCCAAAGATGACGCCGATCGCTGCCGATGCAAAGAACATGAGACAGAAGCGCCCGACCCCCGTGATGAACGCCATGCCCCCACTGACGTGCGCCATCTCTGGGCTCGACAGCTGCATGAATGTCCTGCACATACACCAACCCCAACCCTAACATAACCCAACCCAACCTTAACCCTAACTCTAAACCTTAGCCCTAAACATACAGCAGGACCGCTACCTAACCCTAAACCTTCACCATCAAAACAACTATAATCATAACCGTGAACCCATCTATACAATGGCCATCTTCAATCCTAAAACGATCATAACAATTTAATATTTAAATAATAATTCAAATATTAAATAATAAAAATTTATAGCTCATATTTAGAAGAAAGAAACTATAAGTTTCAACTTCTAAAAAGAGCCCCAAAGTTCATCCTCATTTCCACATCCCTCAGACGTTCACAAGCACAAGATCTCGGACAATGTGTTCCAAAGGATCGACTCAGGCAGTGAGGGCAGTGTGCTCAAAATAAGATATAAACTCGCGTGGTGAGGACACTGTGTTCAAAAGACTTGACTCACGTTACGATAGTGAGGACAGTGTGCCCCAAACAGCAGACTCACGTGGTGAGCACAATGGCAACAGCATCGTTGAGCACGCTCTCCCCAAACACGAGCATGTAGAGGACCGGGTCGACGTCAATCGCGTGGAAGATAGCGAGGGTCGCGACCGGGTCAACCGCAGAGATGAGCGACCCAAAGGCAAAACTCTCAAAGGGCTTTAACGGGTACACCACCTCAGCCTGGCCAATCACACAACAGTGCATGAACTCAACCTGGTAGCAATGTCCCGGACTTACACCAAATATCACTAAATCTTATTAAATATTACAATAATCATTATTATATCATATCGATCAGTCAAATGACATACACGGAATTACATTTAAAAAATAAAAAGAACATTAATAAATTTAGGATAAGTTACTCCATTAAAAATCCATCAATTTTCCAGCACAATTTTTTTTTTTTAAACTCCACAACCCACAATGCCTGCAGACTACTAGACAAAAAACCCTATCAGCCCCCACCTTGCCGAGCAGGTAGATACCCCCTCCCACGACCATCGCCGATATTGCCGTGCCGAATATTGCAAACAGCAGAATGGTGCCGAGGTTCTGGAAGAAGTTTCCCTGTCGCGCAAACACAAAACGTAATTAAGAGGTAGATGGGTGAAGAGCGCATTGATCGCAAATGTGTTTAGACGTAATCAAGAAACGCTTTAAAATAAATTTATGCGATGGCGATAGTTTTATAGAAAGTAAAGATAAATTCGGAAACATTAGTACGGCATTCATGTATTTTATACATATATCTATTAAACTCACTTATTCTCATAGATTGCTAAATGGTTACACTGCACCCCACCCACGTTGGGATTCAAGTGTAACCTCACACAAACTCAAGCGCAGCATAGGGATCACAAATCATTATCACTGTGAGTCATATAACCCCCACCTTGAGGATTAGTAATTAGTCACTAACTATTCATTTAGAGTTTGGATTATAAATCATTACTATTGCTAGTCGTATAGCCCTACAGCCCTCACCTTGTGCAGGTTGAAGCCGGACTCAAATATGATCGGAGGCAGGAGAACGAGGAAGAACATCGTGGGAGGAAAACTCTCCTCCGTCTACAGACGGAACAGCACATAGCTACAGACGGAACATCACACGGCTACAGACAGACAAGCACATAGAAATGTATTCGACTACAGACAAAATAGAACGAGCATGGAGACAGAACGGCATACATACAGGGTAACTGATAAACTAATAACGAAGTATCTCGACAACTCTCAGTGATTAGCACAAACATGGCAAAATCAACCAGCGATGACACAACATCGAGTTAATTTATCTAATTTTGACTTATATAAGCCGTCACAACGTATTGCAATTTATGTTTAAGGATTTTCTTCAATTAATTGATGTTCAATCGAATGGCGATCATCTTCTTTGAGAATGTTAGGAATAGACCGCCGGTGAGGGTTCCATACCTGCCAGTTGGCGACGTCATAGTGGGCAAGCACCTTCATCACAAGTCCCAGCAGAGCCCCTACACAAGCAACAGTTTATATAACGCTCAGTAATGCCCTAAACTAGCAACACACCAGACCCTGCAGAGCTCCTACAACGGCAACAGTGTGACACTAGACTAAATAACAAATCTACAATAATCAAGACTGTGCAGAAGACTTTACAATTGAAGCGATGTACAGTTACACAAAGTCAAATTCTTAAAATGTAGATAAAGATACTAGTACTGATAAAACTCACCGATGATGACGACGGCGACGCTCTCGGGCAGGTAATGGAAGTTGGTCTGTAGTAGTAGGTGTACGACCAGGATGCACCCCGCTATAGGACACACCACACAGACACACTGTCTGTATCGCAGTAAGTACACACATCACACACACATACGCACTTACACACACCACATAGGCACATTGTATGTATCGCATAAGACACATCACACACATACGCACCAATACACCACAACACAGCACCATGAAGTAAAGCAGTAGCAATAGATGAACAACCACAGCCCGACACCCTGCTGTGACACACACCACACATACACTACATACACCACACATACACTACATACACCACACATACACCACACATACACCAGCCATACACCACACATACACTACACATACACCACACATACACCACATATACACTACATACGCACATACCATAATAAATGAAATACCATATACCGCACAAGTTTTAAAATAATACAGATCATTGCTGTTCAAAGGAACATTAACCACCAGTACAAAGCAAATCTACATTTATGTATATAAATTCATTTTGAAACATTCAAAGAAATAGGCCCTAATCTAAACTTAACAGCAGATGAGCTGCAGAGAAATTCAAATTGTCCACAATTCCAAAAAAATGAGTCGCAGAGAAAGAGAGTGCCTCTTACCGACGACGAGCAGAATGAAGAAGATTGTCAGGCTGTACGCCTTCTCCTTGGCCGACTCCCCCTTCTCAGGCAGCTTGGCGTTGGCCGCCAAACCTGGGTCAGGGGTAGTCGTCGTTTCGATGGGTGCAACACTCACGTTCAACCACCTGAAAATAATCATGGTTTGTAGTCTGCTTCAGTGCACAAAGATCTAGAGAAATCACCTGCCAACTAGTGTCACGCGCATCGACTAGAGCATTGAAACTGACCAGGAGAAAAAAGATGCAGGATGAAGCTCTAGCTAATATTACAGAACAATTCACACAATGATCTATCTAGTACACAATTTGTATTTTTGCACCAACTAATTAGACATTTGACTTCTTTAATTTTCATCCTTACAAGATGGTTTTCTAAAGCCAGGCTACTCGACATATGAAAGAGTAAATTACTGCACATACGTGTCGTTGACGGTGAGATTGAAGGCTGGCGCCAACGTCACATCAGCGTCCTCAGCGGAGGACGGAACTCCTACTGACCCTCGCACAACCAGAGCGACCAGCAGCAAGAACACACATAGCCACGCCCATCGACCTGTTCCTCCTTTAAACCTACCCTCCATCGCCAGGGCACACAGCCTCTTCACAATTGCAGAGGAAGGTCAAGGAAGCCTGCAATCGTGCGCAACTGATGATGCAGCATAGTTTGTTTTACAACTGCTGCGGTGATAGCTGAAACAGCATCACTAAAAGGTGATCTTCCCCCAGGGTCGATATTTAGGTCAACCTCCGGCAGCCTCACCAATGACAACTTCCCTATCTCTGACAACCCGTGTTCGCGCATAGTTGCGCGCGTCGAGGAGTTAAATTTAAGGTCTCACGCATCTCTAGATGAGTTCTGTCGATTTTCAACGTTCGTAATGGTAAAAGTCCTACCTCGAACACAGGTAGCTAGCTACCTC
Source organism: Chamaedrilus cognettii (assembly GCA_034695025.1). Classification (NCBI taxonomy): domain Eukaryota; kingdom Metazoa; phylum Annelida; class Clitellata; order Enchytraeida; family Enchytraeidae; genus Chamaedrilus; species Chamaedrilus cognettii. The sequence continues at coordinate 9,473 of JAQIWG010004030.1, read as the reverse complement.
TTGTCACATATAGGGCAGTTACCATTGGTGAGGCTGCAGGAGGTGAACCGATATTTACAGTGCGTCATTGCAAGTCCACAGTGTTACAATTGAGTTGGAGTTGAGTTAACGTTTGACGAGTTAGATTCACATTCACATTCACATTCGGGATCTGAAAATATTCGCATTGATTTTCGTAATTTCATATTCGCGTCGGTCCAGCTAGTAGGACCTACCGAACGTGAATGTCGAAAAAGACAGACAACAGCAAAAAGAGATATTCTATCCAAATGCTCTTCCGAATGTAAATATGAATGTGAATCTGACTTGTCCAGCGTTAACTCAACTCCAACTCAATCGTAACACCGTGGACTTGAAAAGATCCAGTGCGTATAACAATCCGCAGGCAAACTACTAAGCAATCGTAAAAAAATTAATTTCATAACATTGGTCCAGTTTTATAATACTATTATCTCTACTCACCACTCAAAAGCACTCAGCTTAACGCTGTATCTGATAATTAGGTAAAACCGTCCGCTGTCATACAGTATCCACAAATCATAACTTTAAGTATCAATTCTTTTATTTTATTTATTCAGAAAATTATTTTTAAAAAGACAAGAGATTTATTATTATCGTCAATGAAACATTATTTACCGCTACGCGTGCAACAACATTTGATGCCTATAACAAGGATAAATGGTTGTAGTTTCGCTTACATCGGCAACAGATTAGTCATAGGACTTGTACTTCTTTTTACCGACAATTCTGGGCCTAACTGCTGTACCTCATAGTCGCCAATACTGCATAGGTCTACTTTAAAAAGTTTTAATTTGTCTGTTGAATTCGACGTCTCCTGAAACCATACAATCATGGGATTCTATCAAAGAAATTGCAGAGTGCTTGGTCTACGTACGTCTGAGAAACTAAAGGACAATCAGGCAGGAAATACTACAAATAATTCTTTTGCATTACTCAATTATATTCTGGAATTGTTTGGAACATGCACCTCCCCAGTGGCGTAGCCAGACTTTTTTGCCGACCGGTGCAAATATTTTGGACCAAATATAAGCCAACAAACTCACTGATTTTATAGACCTCTCAGACTCAGTTCTATTTTACTATTAGCAATTAATAAACAAGGGCTCCGGCAAGGGAGCAGGGAGTGGAATCCCCCCATCCAAAAATGATTAGCGGGGGAAAGGTTCATCCAACAAAAACAATCGGTCCACCCAAATAGGGTGAAAGTAAGAATGGTATCGTGGGCGAAGCGAGAGAAAAAGGGCTATTTCTAGGACTTGGCAAGAAAATGGAGGCCAAATTATTTATTTATTTTTAAAAGAAAAAAGTTGGATTTGGCCTCCCCCTAACTAAACTCTGCCGGCGACCCTGTTCGTAAATATATCGGGGTAACAGCAGCCCACAGATCGTAGCGTATAGATCTACAGTTTTGCAGTGAATTTCAAAATTTGTAAACGTTTAAATTACACTCTACCTACATTATATTTCATACTCTTGGGGTTAATTGGCCGGCCTCGTAAGTTGACTGATACTGATGAAGAATACTAGGTACTCCGCCAGCCTAATGCCCATGAAGGCTAAATAGGTTAGCTTTGGCTGGAGCCTACATGACATGATTATACCTAGCAGCGCCAAATATAGAAGGAATGAGCTAAGAAAGCAGTTGCTGTTTCTGATGTAGCACAAGTCATTGGCATTTTGTTAACAAATGTCAAATTCTAATATTGCCACAGCGACTAGTCGCTGGTTCCCTTTAAAATAAAGTCTGGCTAGGCCTTCATGTACGTCGCAATCAACACAATGTATAAACAAATACTATACAAGCTTTATTTCACTTGTTCGAGTAGTCAACAAAACATAGTGAAAAACACGCACAATGACATAAATTGCAGAACACAAAACTAGTTACGGAGTTCATCATTAATTTGTATTTATTTCAAAAATTTAATGCACAAAAGAGCCTCCGACCGTGTCATACAATGTTAACTGGAATGTATAACGAAAATCAGTTCAAATGAAGGGAAATAGTTGAATAACAATATGTGCCTACTGCTAAAATTACAAAGAAAATAGGTATCAGTAAAGATTAACTCCTATATGTTTTCATGCTTATACTTTCGCATCATTTAAAAATTATGTAGGCTATAATTCTTACTCAATACATATCACAATTGTAGAATATAATCTGCAGTCAAAACTGGAAGAGCAATCACAATGCTCCAGGTAAGGTGAAGGCAATGATGCAGGCCAAACAAGTTTGTGTAGTGTTACGCATAATGTAGTCTCAGGCCCAGCTGTACAATAGTCACTCGAATGATCTGAGATCGTTCAAATAACTCGCTAATAATAGCGAGTTATTTGAATGATCCGTGATCTAATTTGAGCGATCTGATTAGGCTGATTGAATTTTGATGTAATTTTGGTCTATGACAATTTAAAACCAAAAAATTCGCCTCTAAACTACTGGCCCTATGTCAACTAATGCTGTCAACACTGCGACTACAGAGCGCAGCCGACCTTAATCTGTAAATAGTTGACCCGGGTCGAAACAAGGCACAGACTTAGAATCAGTTGTTCAATGGAAAATTATTTACTTATAATTAATCACAGAACATAAATGGTGTAACGCGATCCATTCGGATGGCTAAATGACATCCAATATTATTCTCACCATTATTGGCGGTTCTAAATTGGATCTGAGATCATGCAGCACTAACTCTCGATTGAACAACCGACCCTTATTAGACGCATGATCGAGTTATGATCCACTGCATACATTTATATTCAAGTCTCTTTGATAACATGATAACAACATACTTTTGAATGAACTAGGGCTTCCACAAAGCTACTGGCAGTACATTAAGGACAAGGACAAAAACTAACTGCAAGAAAAATAATAAAATGAGATAAAAAACGTGTCATATTTTCGTTGGATATGATGCCAACAATATACACAGGCCCCTGCAGCCACAGATAACACTGTCACACTTTTATTGAACTGCACGCCCTTCCCTCCCTCTCACAAATGCATAGTTGTAGCGCACATCAATCGCACAAAGCATAGAAAATTAATACACATGAACACTATACAACTGCACTACAAATATAGTACAATCCTTAATTCTTATTTGAAAACATTTCATTAGGAGATACAGTTCAAGCCTCTGAACTAAACGCTGCATTGTCCCTGCCGTGAGCGTCAGACGACGGCGGCTTCGTCTCGATGTCGTCACTCCGTCTGATGTCATCCTGCGACCCGACGCTCGACGGCAGAGGGCTCATGTCTATCGCCTGGCTCGAAGCGTCACTGTCCTCTACTTTGTTTGACTTACAGCAGCAGTTCAGCCCCTTCTCGCTGCAGCAGCAGCAGCAGGCCGTGCAGCCACTCACCAGCTTGTCGTAGGGCTCGAGCGAATGCAGTGGCAGCGGGAGGAAGTCCCAGTTCTGCAGCCTCAGCGGCAGCCAGTGCGGCCGCTTTTCCTGCACAATGTTAATGACGATGACGACGACGAGCAGGACGAAGAGGGGGACGCCCACGCCTACGAGCACCCAGCGGCCCGCCAGCGACAGCCCCACCACAAACAGCGGCAGCAGGAGGAACATCACGATCAAATACATGACGGCGAACCACCGAAACTTCGCCGTCGTGTTACCGAGGCGCTTTGCAATGCCGATGGGAATCGTGCGCATGAACGGGATCGGGTAGAAGATGAGGATGCCGGTGATGTTGAAGAAGAGGTGGCACAGCGAGATCTGCATGGTGTACTCGATCATTTCCGGGTCTGCGGTGAGCGCCGCCAACATGCTGGTCACAGTCGTGCCAATGTTTGACCCAAGCGTCAGCGGGTAGACTCGCTCGATCGTCACCACGCCGATCCCGACGAGGGGCGTGAGGGCGGAGGTAAAGACGGAGCTGCTCTGGACGAGCACCGTGATGCCGGCCCCGACGAGCAGCGCCACGTAGCCGGTGAGGAAGGAGAGGCGCCCGGGGAAGTCGGCGTTGATGGTTTTGCGCACGATGGAGGCCATGGAGCCGCGCAGCAGCGAGTTGAGGACCTTGACCATGAGGAGCAGGCAGAGGATGAGCGCGACGAGGGAACCGATGAAGAGGATCACGCCGGCGGCCTTTTCGGGCAGATTGCCGGGAAGACCGGTCCCAACAAACAGGTACTCGCCTATAATAGAACAATCAAATTGCTCTTAGCCGCAGATATTATACTGTTTGTGCGTTTGTTTGTGTGTTGTTTACGGCACAGCAGCACACTAGGGCCATTTTAGCGCCAAACAAGATCAAAAATATCTAAAAATTGCTCACACGTGCAATAGCACATGCAGGTTTCAATTAAATTAATTAATTCAATTAAGTCAAAGTAGAAATATTACATAGAAGTTGAGCTCTGAGGTTATATGTGTGATATGTAAACTTTGATCAAAGATGTTCATTTAGTCACTGGTAGATAAATAAAAAAATGAAAACAGTTTTTGCAATGAGATTGAAAACTGATTAATTGGTTAAATTTAAATGATATAATGGAACACTCAACGCTGATGACCTGTACTGACATGAATATGGCCTTGCGGACCGTTACTAAATATCAGTGTCCAGTAAAAAAAAACAAAAAAACTTATTCACACTAAAACCGATGAAAATTATCCAACTAAAATTTAATTCGCAAATTACATTTTGTTGAGTTCAAATCCAGTATTTCGGTGTATGTCAAAATTCCCGTTTCATTAGTCAGGCTGACGTTGGTGGTGAACATTCGCTTGTTGATTTCGTTGAAGACGGTATTATTCGCACCTACAACACAACACACAGCTCAATAAGTTGAGACAACAAAATGAATAATTATCTTAAACGAGATTATGAAGATAGTCATCATCGACGATGAAAGACTTTTCTGGAATGTATCACAATGTACACCAAGTAAACTGAAGTCAGAAACAAACGGCTTCAGTGAACGATAATTTTTCTACATTGAGATTCGGTAAAGATTTCTGTACATTTGCTAGAATAAAAATATATAAATAAATATCTTAGCAAACAATAATATTTATAAATAAACATCTTAGCAAACAATCATAATACGTGCCAAACAAATTACACGTAATATCATAGACAATGTTAGAAACTCGTTTTGGCATTAGATTGTTTTGCGCTCGGACACGGAAACGAAATATAACCAGTGTAATGTAAAAACCACAAAGACTATTTAGTTATTTCAGAATAGTAGACTAATATAAAATAAATTTTAAAGCGTCGCGTTACCTTCGACCCTAAAATTTCCGGTGACTGCCTTGCAGTAGTACTTGGCGAGAGGAAACTTCTGCTTCTCTGCGTTCTGAGCAATAGCCGTGATGACACTCTTGTCCACCTGCAACCAGCATACAATCCACTTACTTTTTTGATCTCGATGCTGAAATTTACATGCTACATTGACTAAAATGTTTATTACAATTTATTTATAGACAACAGAAGTATGTAATCTATAGGGCAATAAATATATCCTAATTTGCCAATTGTTTGCAAACGACGCGCAGGATGATGTGATATCAGCGGCTATATGATGTCAGTTGATACATGCTACGACAGACACGTGTACGCTCTACTTTACAATGGGAATATAGCATAGATTGAGCCTGCATAGTTCCATGAAGAGATCGCGCTAGTTCGTTAAACTCTCATAACCATGAAAGTTAACATAAAATGTCTCTCAGCGTTTGCCATCTGGCACATACATGCTTTAGACGCACAAGATGTAGGTACACATCATCTGGGCCTAAGAACTCTAGACGCCACACTACAGGTCACTAGTCTCAGGTTCAACTAGAAGCTACTAATCCTGAAGCCACCAATTCAAGACTGAGACCCACATGCTGTTGATTCTAATCATTCCAACACCAGACCTCGTACAACGTAGACCTAGTTGCTACAGGCTAGACGTTAAGAATAAGAAGCAGGATGTTGGGACGTGCCTGGATGATGAGCCTGGTGAGCGGGACGGTGATGACCTTGAGGAACTGAGGGTTGTCCGAGTCCTCGTTGGGCGTGATGCCCTGCACCATGGCGTGCGTCATGTGGTAGAGGTACCCAGAGGCGACCTCTATCGGCAGCAGAATGAGTACCGTCAGCCAGTTGAATGCGTCGTGCACTGCGCAGCACAGAGAAGATAGAGCTGCTTAGTGGGATGGACTTATTGACCGTAACACAGCAAGAAATATAAGAGTGGGGATGACTGATCAGTGAAGCGCAGTTAGACTATCACTCATCACAGCAAGATGGAGGCAAATCTCAGGTATACAAAAAATAGTTTCACATAGACGACAAGAACTATGGAGAGATTTTCAATGAGGGTGACTGTTGAGCATAACCAAGACCATGTAACTCGATCTGATAAGAATGCAGAAGATATTTTGAGCATTAAATATTTTTCACTGTGTGACATGAAAGTGCGAGGCATGAATCAAACCTACAAATGACAAAAGAACAAGAGCCATGGGCAAGTCTGTGAAAATTGTTCAACCCGTGCTCGCACGAAAACAAGAACGTAAACCGAAATGACTAAGTTAACAAATTAGCTAACATTTTAAAACAAAAATTCTAATATCGTTATTTGCAAAGCCTCTAGTTATATCATTTCCCCACTGCGGCGGCTCACCGGTGGCCCCCGCCCAGGCGCGTCGGAAGGTGTCGCGGTCCATAGACTGCGTCAGCGCGACGATCGTGTTGGTGACCGTTGTGCCGATGTTGGCGCCCATCACGATCGGGATGGCCGGCCTCACGTCAAGAACTGGACAACAAGCAGCACGTCAGTGCAACACTTCTGCGCTGCAAGTTAATATGTGCATAATGCATGCTGACGACATGAATGAATGAATTCATGCTCACAAAAACCATGCCGACTGAATTATGCAAGATCATCTGATAATAATCACTTTAAGATCTCAATTTGTAAAACTTTTAATTTTCAGGCATCGACGGAGCCATCACGCAAACAGTGTGCAGATTGTTACACAGAATCCTCACGTTCAAGAAGCATTAACCCTATCACTAACATTGAGCTTAGTATTCTAGATGAACTGATAAGTGTCAATATACTGGTATCATATTAGTCTATTGCAAAACATTCTTTTATTTCTACACGCAAAATAATTTAAGCATTTAAATATTCTACAAAAATATTCCAAATGTACGCAACGATCTAGATTCCTGAATTCAACTTAAATTCATTGGCGTGTGTCTGTATTTCTATAACTCGGATCAACATCAGATAATATCTAGGACTGATTTAATAAAGCGGATCAAACAATCATGTGTATGCATGCCTTGTTGAACAGCATTCAAACTCTCATCTATTAAAGTAGCGCAGGCGCCAAATACTCACTGCCTGCGCCGACCAGGGAGACGACGATGGAGGTGGAGGTGGAAGAACTCTGAACAAGAACAGTGACAAGCACACCGACCATCAGTCCACAGACGGGGTTGTTGATGAGGACGCTGTTGGAAAACAGGTTTCCTGCCTGCCGACCTGCAGCCCACCAATCACATAGCTCGCTCAATCATTTCTTTCATTACGTTTAATTACAGTGAAATAATTGTTGATGGATTGTTTGTTGCTGTAGAGTCGCACATATGAACCTTCTTTTTTTCAACTGCTGCATTCGATTACTTTTGGTGCCATTGCAGCCAATTCTAGTTATTATCATTGATGCAACATTTCCCATGCCATACACTGACTGATTAAACAAAAATGCTCTCTTTGCTACAGCAAAAAAAAATTGTTAAACGTTTTTGGTTTAGGGCTATAACTATAACTAACAAAGTCACGCAGTTAACAAAAATTGCAGTAAACTACAAAGTTTAATTCTCTATTTCATTCCGGATGGTTGATGACAGTTTGATGTCCGACAAGGATAGAGAATCCATGGACAATGCCTACCTCCAAGCAGCTGGAAGGCGTCCTGGAGCACATCGAGCGAACAGACGAAACAGTAGAGCAGCGCGACCACCATGCACAGACGCAGCACGATCCACGTCACGCGCCACAGCTTGCCAACGAGCGTCAGCTCTGCAGCACGCGCGTCATCATGATGTCATTATCTCTTCTTATAGTGTGCTGCCACGTATCAGGTCCCTGGCTTCCAACTTTCCCACTCCGACCTTTCCTCGATCCTTTTCTCTTCAGCACTCCATACGTTTCCTTTCCAATTAAATCGTCTATCATTCCTATTCGCTTTCCGTCTGGCCCCCTCTTTCCCTTTATTCTCAAACGGCATTATCAACGAATAAGTCGAATAGTAATGTTTACTTACAGGTCAATCAGGGTCATATTGAAGTAAAATATAGGATAGATTGGACTGACAGGCGATAATGAGCGTAGATTGGAAAATTTGAACATCAAAGGCATGCCATGTGGCAGAACGCTGTTAAAGCTCGAGGCCACATTAAGCAATGTGTTAAAACAATAAATCCGTTTTGGCATCTGCAGACGTCATCGGGGACCCTCCCTCACAACCATCTAAACTAGTGCAAACATAGACAAGGGGGCAGTGAGAAGTGAGTGAAAAACAGCCGAGTCATTCCATGACATTATATCCAGCTGGGTGAAGAATTGATCTATGGCGCATAGAAAAAGCGCAGAGGGCATTCTACACTTAAATCCAATAAGGGCCAACAGGGGCTCAGTCGCAAAAATCTCAAATCGGTAGAAAAATGATGCAGTTAATCGCCACTCGGTCCTGTACCTGCCCAGCTGGGACTGTTGTCCGCGCCCACGACGATGTCCCAGGGGTCCTGCTCCTTGGGGGGCTCTGGCTCATCCTCCAACGCCACTTTGTCCGCCAAGGGGTCCTCCGTGGCCGTGGAACCTCCCTGGCTGCTCGCCTCGCTCGTCGTGTCGTCAAAGGCGCCCTGGGCGAGCCCTAGCGTCCGCGGGTCCTTCTCATCCATATCAAGGACGTGGGACTGCAGAGTCCGCTCTCGGGGCGACTGCGCAGCACTCGACATCTCAAGTAGGCTTATAACCACACTCCTATGCGTTTATACAATTAAGCTTGTAGTAACCTGTTCGGTTTACAGTACAGCACGCTGTTAGTCAAATAGCTTACTGTCTAGTAAGCTATTGTTTAGTCTTGCGACTTTCTTATAGCCCCACTATCAGGTTCTATGCAAAACGGAGCGCGATCACGGCTTTATATAACCATGCGGCCTTGAGCGGCGCTATACTGACGGCAAGGAAGCCAGGCTCAGATTATTGTCACGAAGTGACATGACTCGATTAGCCCATCTTCGACAGTATCAGAGCTATCTTTAGTAGGCTTAGTGTCACTGCGTAGTTGAATACTAGTCCCTTCACGCGTGATCGCCGCATAGGCCTGCATGCAAGACGCTCTAGTTTAGAGGAGGAATGTGAAATCACCAATGCAGGCATGCCTGAATGTCTAATCCATCCCCCATTATACCGCATCGGATT
>JAQIWG010004029.1:0-16750 GCA_034695025.1 Chamaedrilus cognettii | reverse complement strand
TGGGCGATCGGTTTTTATAAAAGTAGGGGGGCCAAAACCCTTGCGCCACAATAACTCAGCCGCCACTGAACGGATTTAGATTTTTTTTAGGGAACATGCGGAACTAATCCTTGATTATATAGTTTCGCTTGGATTTGTATAAAATTGACTGTGCCCCCTGGAGCGCCCCCAGGTTTTTTTTCTTTTTCTTTTTCGCAGAAAATGTGTTCTGTGTTCATGTTGTAGGTTTTGCTCAAACTTTCCAAAATGGGCAAATCCTGCAGTAAATTGAAAACTCGTGTTTATCTACTCATGGGGGCCTGCGCACACGCCGTTTATGCACGGGTACTGTGCTTCCGTCTAATTATTCACTTCGTTTCGTAATTAACCAAACAGCATGTACCGGCTGGAAACCGCTGCGCTGAAAACTAGAAATAAGCATAGCATCCGAAGCATGGATTGCAAGTCAGGAAGGCAAGACTGCATTCTAAATTTTATAGGCAAACAATAGTTGCGATAATAGCCACTACCATATTCAATTATGCATGCAGAAATAATGTGCCGGTAGAATCTTTGCTCAATTAATAAAAAAAGAGCTTCATATTTATCATAATCTTTTAAAGCCTAGATAGCGTAGGCCTACATGTAACTACATGTACTGAACGTTTTGGTGTAAGCCATTTTTGACCGCCTAACGCCGCCGAACGCCGCCGCCGCTGAGTTTTATCACGCGCCGCCGCCGCCGAGTGTAATGGATCGGCGCGCCGCCGCCGCCGCGTGAGAATACCTGGCGCGCCGCCGCCGATGTGCCAAAGTCGGCGCAGACCTTTAACCTAGGTGTGAGCAATAATCACCTTTTGAATCACCTTTGTAAACTTTTTAGCCTAACTTTAAGCCTACTTCCGGATCCACTACCGATCAACGACTAGAGCTAGACACTAGACAGTGACGTTAGGGCGAAAGCAAGGCGTGCTAACTACTAGTGACGGATGAAATCTTATTAGCTAGTGAATTACTAAATAATTAGCGATTCAGTGCATTTTGACAATGTTTACAATCATTGGATTCCGTCTACAATTATAGTAACTTTGCAGTAAAATAGTTGGAATAGTTCGCGGTTTTTGGTTTATAACTTATCATATTTGAGTAGGCATCTAATTTGAGTAGACTAATTAATTAAATCTTATTAGCTAGTCAATTATTAATTACCGGTAATTGCTTGTCTGCGTTTTGTTGATTAGCCCTGCTTATAATTGTTTTGGATTGGGAAGTGCTACCATGCCTGTGTTGGTTCCTACCCGTACTTCTCTCGCCGCATCTTTTCATATATCGTTTCCGGCATTCATATTTGCTCCGTGCATTGTCCTGCTGATTGTCCTGTTGTGCTGCCGGCCCGCTGACGCGCTCTGTTACGGTGTGACCGAGTGTGCTTGTGAGACTACGTCACACGGCGTCAACATTGACTGTCGCAATCACGGCCTGAACGCCGTGCCACGCTTCAGTGGCGCCCTCGCGCCCGTCCACTATGAACTTAATCTCGCAGGCAACCTTATAGCCAACTTGTCGACGAACACGTTTCCCGACACGCTGACGTTTGAACGAATTGTGTTGACGGACAACCCTCTTTACTTAGTCGCGAACGATGCATTCCGTGGCCAGGAGGGGACGCTCAGGGAACTGCTGCTAAGCCTCGCGCCGGACGTGCAGATACCCAGTACAGCAATTGCGGTATGGTGCTGTTGTTCATTGCAATTTGTGTCCATTTATATTGCGTTGAATTTGTACCGCACTCAATCAGTGGGTAATGTGGCGGACATCAGTAGAGATGTAATCTCGTGCAAGCTGGGGAACAAAGAATTGGCGTGCAGCCCAGGGCGCACCGCGCGAGTCGTAGTAAGCGACTAAAGAGAGGGGAGCGGTCTGTGCTTGGCCTCCGCACAGAACCGGACTGTAATAGTTTTTTTTACTACACCCAGTACTTCCAAACCAAATAAGATTCCTGAAACCAAAACAATGAGTAGAGCCTTGAAGATCAAGTCCTGTCAATTAAGTAAAGGTACTGATGATACTGATCAGTATGTTGATCAGGAAGGTAGAGGGATATAGTACCGCATGAGCAAACAATTTTCTAGCGTGGTAGCACATACAAATAATGAAAATGAGTTTATAGTGCGTTTTGGCATACTAAATTGTCATCGGGGATCTCCCATTGTCCTGGATTCCTAACAGTTGTAGTTTGGGAAGCCCGGACGAGGGGTGTGGACTGCTAGGCTAGTGCTGGTTTGTGATCCAGCATGTGTGCAAATACAGCTACGTTTTTTCTGACAGTTATTTGATTGCTTTAGCAGGCATAGTGTCACTAGTTTGGGTATCGCTTTACTAAACATGAATAAAATAATGAAGTTTTTGATTTCTTAGGCTAAGTTTTGGCAGGCACCCAGAGTAATTTTTTGGATTAGTAGGCTACTATATATAGGCAATATAGTACTTAGGCTCGCTCGGATGTGTTTAAGGCGCCAACAGGCCCTGAAAGGCCCCAATGGGCGCTTCGTGCGGCAGCCCACAGGGCATCCGAAATCGATCCCAGAGGCCTCAAACACTAATGCCCGTGTCTAACAATGTGTGAATATTAAATGTGCATATAACGTTGTTTTCATTAGGTGCTATCTCGACTGGTGCTGCTCGAGATACAAGTCTACGAAAGGCTTGGTCAGGGGGCGTGGGGATTGGCCAGTCTTCCCCCTCGCGCGCTCATTAACATGTCCAACCTGGAGGACCTGACGCTGTCCGGCAGTGCCCTGCAGTTCCTAAGTCAGGCGGACCTGGCTGCACAGGTCCGCCTTGTGAACCTCAGCCTCAAGTCCAACCAACTCACCCAGGTCCCAATCGCATTCATGACCCCCGTTGGGAATCTGTCGCGCCTCGACCTTGCCTCCAACAAAATCTCTCAGGTGGATTGCATTTCTTTTTTTTTTGTCTGGATTGGGTTTTTGTTTTTAAAATTCAAAATTTGTTACAGCCTGATGCAGCATTAAAAATATGGTATTTGACGTTTTCTTCGTAAACAGTTTTTCGTAAAACAATTCTTCGTAAACAATTATTCGTTAACAATTATTCGTAAAATACAATTATTCGTAAATACAATTATTCGTAAATACAATTATTCGTAAATACAATTATTCGTAAATACAATTATTTGGGTTCGGGCTAGGGTTAGGTTAGGGTTAGGGTTAGGTTAGGGTTAGGGTTAGGCTATATACGAAGAATTGTTTTACGAAGAATTGTTTTACGAAGAATTGATTTTACGAAAAATTGTTTACGAAGAATTGTTTACGAAGAATTGTTTTACTAAGAATTTACATAAAATCAAAAATATTAGTTGCATTAAAATTAAGCCTCACAGTGTTTGTACCGGAGATTATTAGTGTACAGTTTATTAGGCCTTCACTTCCTAGCCTGTATTTTTATATCGTCATATGCTGAAAATCATTAGCCTAGGAGGCGATGCTCATGAGATAAAGGCCGCTTGTCTATGATCTGATTGGTAATGACTTGATTTTAGTCTTAATATATGACTTATATTTAGACTTAGAGTGGATTCTATAGTCGTTCCTTTGTTCCCATCTTTGCCTTTACCTTAGCTTAGGAGACAATTTAACAGCAGCCCATAACTGCCATTCAAAGTAGCTGTTTGTTTAGTCCATTTAAAATAATATACGACGTCATTAAAGTATCGTGACGTCATAGATTTTAAGCAAAATTATTTTTGTTGTAACTGCATTCAAATTAACGTTATTTATTGTGGATATTTTTTTTTCTTTCTTAAATATAAAAATATATTGCGAGTTTTTTCGAATGGCGGTGAAGGGCTGCCATTCAAATCCGTTCCTTAGCGAGAGCTTTGATTCGCAGTAAAATATGAAATCATATATTAAAGTCATATAAATCATATAATGTGATTTACCCACTTTCTGGAAGACACGCTAACTGTAAAACATGAAATTTTCGCATGCAGGTACTTTAGGCAAATTTTGCGAATCTCAAAAACACGCCAAAAAATACAATACAATAAAACACAAAAACGATGTGCGCGAAAATAAAGCTACATTAAAACAATATATAATGGGCTGTACAATATGAAAATATATCGTCAGTTTTCTATAAAAAAAAATTGAAATTTGGAATGTAGTTTATAGCGATGTGCTGTACAGGTTCAGAGTGGGCAGTTCTCAGGTGTCACCAACCTGCGAGCACTTGACCTCTCATACAACCCCATCCACTTGCTGGACCGCAGCGCCTTTGTTGGACTGGAGGAGAGGCTTGGTTGGCTGAGCTGCGCTTACTGCCACCTTCCAGACTCGAGTCTGTATGCCTTGCAAGGTCTGAAGGCGCTCACGGAGCTTCGTATACCCGGCAATGGGATCACGAGCGTCGATGACGCGCTTGCAAGTTCACGGGGACTCAAAGTGCTCGATGTCCAGTCCAATAAGATCACAACTCTCAACAAGGCAACGTACAAGTGAGTCTTGTTACTGTTAAGTAATACCCCCTCTCCCAATCCCCCTCTCCCCCTGTTACAATTGTCACTCTTTGTCAACCCCCCCCAACCCCTGGACTTTAAGGACGGTCTGTTTTTACACAAAATTGTGTATATTGCAGCTTAATGTAGATTTAGTCATACATGGACTGATGATAAGACAGCGCATTCTTTTTTAAAGACATTTCAATAAAACTAAATGCTAATAAATTTGTTAGCACGTCTTTCATTTGCAACTGCATAGCTATATTTTCTGTTCTCAATGTACATTGTACACACAGGATATGAAAATAATGTTTTTCTGTAGTATTATAGACAAGTCAGTCTATGAAAACAACTATGAAAACAGTAGCTATAATTTATGCATTTTATAACTAGTTTTCTATAGCCAATACCAGTGATATTAACATTCATCAACAAATTTTTATGTACACTTACAGCGAAATTAGCTAGATCATTAGCCTCTTTATTTCAGATTGAGGAAGAGCGACAGCTTCCAGGAGAAAGCTGTTATTATTAATAACTAATTGATAACTATTAATATCTCAGTTGCGATGAACAGTTCAACAATATGTTCTAGAGGCTTTCTGGACAATTTCAATGTTTGTGACTAATTCCATCTCACATCATTGTGTCATCCACAGAGCTATTGATCCCACTACTTGTTCGTCTGTTGTTATATTCATCAATGTTACAAATACTAAAAATGTTATGTGTTTATCCTGCATGTAGACAGATGGCCAATTCGTTGGAAGTGCTTGACCTAAGCCATAATCCGCTGACATCAATACCGTCGGATATATTCAGTGCCCTTCGCTCCCTGCGAGACCTGCAGCTCAATGAAATGGGCCTCATGTTGCCCCCTGCGCTCTTCTCTGCCCAACATTCCTCACTCCGCTCCCTCAGCCTCAAGGGTACAAACTTCACTGCGGGCGCGGGCGCGTCCGCCTGGTCTTGGATCCAGAATCTTAGCGCCCTCGAGAGTCTCGTTGTATCGTCGTGCGGCATACAGTCAGTGCCCGACTTTACGTTTCAACAGAACAACCATCTCGCCAACATAGACCTCACTGGCAACTTGCTTACGGTTTGTGCACAAATTCTGTGTGTTGTAGGCACAGCGTTAAGTGTTCTATTTCATTACAGAAGCCGACTTAAGAATCTAAACTGGTTGTTTAAACAGCGTTTAGTGCGTTCTTCTAAAACATGTCTAATACGGAACCAAACGTAGAAAAATTACAAAGTATTACCGACTAGCCAGATACCGTATTTATGAAGAATACATAATAGATCTTTGAAGATGTCTTTGAACTACAAATCATATCTAATTTGAATCTTTGATTTAGAAAAGAAATTATATAGCCATTTAAGGCATGGAATATGCCTTAATGTTTTGCCTTATATTTGTTAAGTTTTTTAATGTTTTGGTTTGTGTGTAAGTTCTCTCTGCAAATCAAAACTTAAATCCTAGTAGCAGACTAAGTTTTAAAGCAGCTCTGAAGTTTGAATTAGTTACTTCTGTGCTTTTCCAACGAGTGAATTTAAATTCATAGTTTAAGTGTAAAACATTTTCATAGCTTGTTTAAACGTTTTTAGGTTAACAAAGAAAATATAAAAATAATAATCATCTTTTATGATGTCCATTCTTTTGCACTACAGGCAAGTCTGTGACGCCATGTCAATGTTAACACAGGTTAGACGTTTATATTGGAGCTGGGTTTTTATGGCCGGATGCCCTTCCTATCATCAACCTGAATAATAAATGACCCTGTACGATGATCATCAGCTTGCAACACTTGTGCGTTTAACAGCCTTGCTGAAGGGCCTGTAACGCATGATTTCATAGTCGCCGGTGCGGAGACTTGGACCCAGGTCTTCAGGACTCTCTGTCTAATGCTTTAACCGCTACACCACAATGCCTTGCTAACAAAGAAAAATTAACAGTTAAGCAAAATGGGGCTTCAAGGGAAGACCATGAAATCATTTTAAAATATATATACAGGGCTTGGAGGGGGAGACCACCACTGGACAGAACACTTTTTCATGAATTGCGATAGCTTCTTAATTATTTGTAGGAAGATATAAATTTTTTTCACATGAGACTTATTTTTTTCAATGTACAAAATATCATGTTATCCAAGATTTTTTCCTCAAAATCTTTAAGAACTAACTTTCTCTTTTCTACATAGTTGCCTTATATAATTATTTCTTGTTCTGATTAATATGCCAGCTGCTGTTTCAGTGTCAGAGTTTTATGCTATATTATGTCATCAGTATAGATTCTGCTGAATTTTAAAGTCAACTTCAGGTCATTCTTAGATCAAGCAAGTCCAGCGAGTTTGCTTGGCCAAATTGTTTTGTGTTTTTCTTCTGACTGATCCTCTATGGTCTGTTTTCTGCATCTTTATCACTGTTGTTAGCATACTAGCAATCTAATGTTAAACTGTCCTAAATTTATACTTCCACAAAGCTGACTTGTCATAATCATTACATTACTATGTAAACAAACACATTAATTTACCATACCCAAGTGCATCATTCTACATCAGACTTTAAGTACTAGGCCAATTCAAATTTGACGATTGGCACTCAAGTAATTCCAGATACAGTCAATAACAGTTTGTATCTGATGACTTGATCAGCCTTTACCAGCATGACTCAATATTTTAGTGATCTATAATCATGGGCTTCGTTCTGTTGCCAGTTAGTCTTGAGTTATTGATTCACCGTTAGTGATTGACTTTCACTATAGGGCCGGTTCCAGAAATTGTTGGTGGCGGCCGGATGATGATAATTATTATTCACTCCCCTACAGAACTTGTGTGTACACATCGAAGGCCATGTAGCCACTATGTAGCCTCTGACTTACTCTGGTCCGCCAGCTTTGACTAGCTCAGAGATGTGCTCCTAGCAATTCCATTTGTCAGCATTGTTTGGTGGCTGCATCAGCTGACGTCCAGACCTAAAGTTGCGATTTTACATTGCAGTTCCTTTCATGCAGTCAGGGTAGCAACTTCTTCATTTAATTAACAATCTTATAAGCTTTCTTTTAAACTTCTATATTTGTCTAACAGTTCCTGATTCCAAATTACCCCACTAAAAACAGGACCTTTTTGACGTCTAATGTTAATGCCCATGTTTTCATACAGGTTGCGCCTTGATGAGGACTGCTGGAGCTGAGTTTTTACGACCGGATACTCTTCCTGACGCCAACCAAATAAATCATCGTATCATGTAAACCAGACTGTTGGCCAGTTATGATTCAAGTATTACCGGCAGTAGGCTACAGCGATGTCGATGTTACATACATGTAAGATGTAACATCGACACAAAAGAAGTGTAGTTTTGTTGTCAATTTAATATCTCATTGGTTTTGCTGCATTATAGTAAAGAAAAAGATGAAAAACAGTTCCAAATAGCGCCATCTTGCTAATGCATTTGAATTAAAATATCCGCCTAGGGGCTAAATCTTGTACACTTCAAACACCGTTTTTCACTGTATTCCTTAACCAAATAAGCAAATCGCTAGAAATGCCTTTTAGAGATGACTCAGGGTCTCAAAGCCGCTTGCCGCAAAGCCGCAAAATGCATTTAAACTAAAATATCCAACTAGGGGTTAAGAGGATTATAGCGTAGGTTAGACGCCTGCTTCTTTTAAAGCAGGCGTACTGCAACTGCTCAGCCTTTATCAGCCACTAAGAACTGTGTAGGCGTGCACCACTATTGTCACTCCTGCACGATAGGGAACAAAGAATTGGCTTGCAGCCCAGAGCTCCTCCCCTAGTGAGTTGCTAAAGGTGACTAAAGAAGGGGGATCGGTTCTGTGCCTGCTCTTAACTGCACAGACTGTAAGTTGTTGTTGCTACACACAGTCCTTAAACTACAAATCCCCGAAATTGCCACCTCGCCTTGTCGATGGTTTGTTCCTCTAGTTCATTTCATGTATAACATGGTATCCAAAATTTTGTGAATTTGCTGATGTGACGTCTCAAATATAATCTTTTTCTTTTTTGGTGCATTTGTTTCCTTACACTACAGATTACATGTATTTTATCATATAAGTTTAGAGACTTTGTTACAAGTGTTATAATCGAAATCTCATGTTGTCAAATTTATTGCATGCTGCACACAATAGAGCCTAAAGTAGTGCTGTCTGTGAAAATTCCTCAAAACAATGCCAAATTCCACATGCTTCTCAATATCATTTTCTTTATTATGTTATAACATCCAAAATCTAATAATGTTACTCTAATATCTTTATATAATCAGGGTATGATTTCTTTCAATCATTTTGTATAAAATGAAGATTTTTGTGCTAGCTGTGTGAAGTCTGAAGTGAAGAACGATTGATAAAAATTTTTGAACCACCTGGTGAAGTGTGTTTTAGTTACGTGAGATGATTTTGAGGTTTAAGGAGGGTGTGTTGTAATTGAGGTCTATTGCAGTCCAAGGAACCCCCTCTCCCTTTTTTGTTGATTTCTACAACTTGCCCGGAACCTCTGAGCTGCAGCTCTATTCTCCTTTTACCGCAGTCGGCAGTGGTTAAAGTTAAATAAGCGTGTGTTCAACGCTAGGTGCTGACTCAGCGCAGTCTGGCTGGTCTGGAGTTCAGCCTCAACCGCCTCGTGCTCAACAAGAACAACCTGCGCACCCTCGACGACTGCATCTTCCACCAGTTCACGCAGATTGACCTGCTTAAGGTCGGGCTCAACAATAATCCGCTGGCGTGCGACTGCTCCATGCGCTGGCTCTACGACCGGCTGCAGCAGGTGCTGGTGCCGGTGCTGTGGTCATGCGCTGACGGATCCATCTTCAGGTCGCTGCCCCCTGAAACGTTTGCCACGTGTCCCATGGTCGCGCCCAATTGTGAGAGTCTCCTACCCACCACTGTCCCAACTCCGAGTAACGGGGTTTTAGTGGCAGTGGATGGGGTTGGCGCGTCGAGCATCGCAGTGACTTGGGTGGTTGGAGCGGATGTGAATGCCACGGCGGTGAGTGTGACGTGGCAGACAGGCGCGGACGACGCGAGCGTGGTCGCCGTTGCACCGAGTGATAGTCGCTACGAAATCACCGGCCTTGCGCCGAACACTGCTTACGTCGTGTGCATACTGGTGACTATGACAACATCACTCAGAGACGTGCATGCGTGTGTGGATGCGCAAACCGGTATTGTGTCGTCTCTTTCCACGCAAGAGATCATTGGAATTTCTGTGGGTGCCAGCATAGCACTGCTGCTGATTGTTGCAGCTATTGTTGTGCTGGTGATACGTACGTCACGACGCCGCGCCACGCAGCAACTGGCGTCTCCACCGATGCGCGGAGGTCACACCAAGCGTTTTATTAAACACACCGATGACGAGGCCGGGGAGGTATTAGCCGGTGATGACAGTCGCAATGGGTTCATTTCACACACGCTGGACTTGATGACTGATGAGGAGAAATCTCGATTGGTCAACTTGTTGACGAATAGCAGCAGCAGTTTGCATGACTTGGATCGTAGTGACTCGCGGTATAAATCAAGGGCTGGGAAGACGCAACAAGGGGATAGGGGGGTGAAGTATCAGCCTTCCTTTATGACGGAACAGTCAATGACAGATAAGCATGTGTACGAAGAGATACCAGACTCGCATTATGAGAAGTCAGCCAAATGTTTCGAGGAGCATGAAGTCTAATGTTTGAATATATTTGTTTTTTTATGCATTCCACACTACAATTTTTTTTAATGCATTCCTCACTCCAATTTGCATGTGTGTCTTTAGGAATAACATAAAACTTGTTGTTGAAGTTGTATTTTTCTGCTGATTTCTGCCTCATTGGCCAAAATTACAACATGGTTGACATTGTTGTGCAATGTGCATTTTTGAGCTTTTGTCGCTCCAAGGCAAGCCTTCAACTGTGTCGACGGGGCTCAAATGCCTAAAATTTATTTCATAAAATATATTGACTATTCCGAGCACAAATGATGTGAAATTAACAACGAAACGAAGCAGTGCCTAACGAATAGTTCATGTTATTTGCTTTAGTTTCACATTTTCGTGATGTTTTAAAATGTATATTGCCTTAGTTTCGCATTCTGTAATGTTTTATAATGGACTCTCATCAGATTAACTAAAATTATTGATCGGACGAAAGACGATAACCAATGAGTCAATTAAAATATGTTAATGATTTTTTATTATAGGTTTGGAATTAATTTGGCTTGCTTGCATTAGCTTGACTTGCTTGTCTGATTTAACGAAGAAAAAATAGACAATTATTTAATCGTGTTTATAGACCTTGCGACAAAATTACTTCAGAACTATGAAAATAAATATTGTAAAAGTTTGGATATAAAGGTTAATGATTCGCAACGAAGCTGTCTGATTAAATTAATTGATCATAAGTATGCTCACAACCAAGAAGCGCGCAACCTTGTTTAGGAGGCAATGCTAGTGGCTCTGGCTGGGCCTCAGGGAAATGCCGACGCTATGTTGGGCACAGTTGGGGATACTCACTCCCAGCCCGAGTGGCATAGACAATACAGAGCGAGTCATAAAAAACGTGGCCCTAGCGATATTGCCATAACTATGCCAAATTTTTGTATTTGAGCACAATTATACCAGGGTTTGTAGCTGAGATAATTTTACACAACTTCATGAATTTTTAAAAAGATATTAAATTTTGTTCAAAAGTTATAAAACTTCTTCGAAAAGAATAAAAAAATCGTTGTGAACAACACAGTGAAGCCTATAACGGGACCATTTAGATGCCTGTCGGCCTTTGCTCATTCCGAACAAGGTTCCAGACCTAAATTTGCTTCTTTCTGCAAGAATTGATCGATGAAGCCATGTTTCAAAAAGGTTCTCGCGTTCAACTTAAAAATATTTTTGAATCCGTTTGGCCTGATATTAATCATAGCCTAGCTTGCAACAAATGATAGAAAAGCAAATTTAGGTCTGCTGCCGAGGAAGCGCAAAAGCCGACAGGTATCCAAATTGTCCTGTCACAGGCTTCGCTGTGTTGTTCACACGGATTTTTTTTGTTTTGGAAGTTTCACAACTTATGAACGGAAATGAATATATAAAAAAAAATTCAGGGCTTTGTGTTAAATTATCTCAGCTACAAAAACCTGAAATAATTGGGCTAAAATATTTAAATTTGGCATAGTTATGGCAATATCGATAGGGGCACGTTTTTTTATGACTCACTCTGTATAATTACGTTGCTGGTGACGCTGCCTTTTAATTGAATGGTTGTTGATTTAGCTTGCCGTTTATTTATCTACTGCCTTTTAATGGAACCGTTGTTTATTTTGAAAAGCAAATTGTTATCATCACTTAGCCATGAGTTTAGGCGACTGATTCGCTAATGGTTTAGTTGACTGTGATTTTCTTCCCTCATGAGTTTGTGGTAACATTTGCAGTACTATTTTAATAGCTAGCCTAACTGAGTTATTGTATTATTTTATTGTATTGATATTTAATGTATTGATTGACTGTAACTATTATTTTTGGATTTGGTGCCTTTTTGAAACAAGATAAACGCACAATGCTATCATTAGCCTACTTGTTAAGTTTGTAAAAAAAGAACTAAGACACATCTTAGCTTAGGTTGCAGCGGCCATTGGCCATTGATTGATTTTGTCATTGGTCATTTATTGATTGATTGATTGGCATAGGCTAAGGATTTCTAGACGTCGTGAATGTAAAATGTATTAAAAAAATGTATGTACGTAGTATATACCACTTATATAAACGTGAATTACAGGGTGCCCGAAAAGTATTGATCCAACTTTTGAGGCCTATAGTTTAATGAGTTCAATACAATGTTTACACAATTAAAAAATGTTTAATACACAAAATTAAAGTCGGCTATAAGTATTCATAAATTTAGAGCTTGCAAGACGCTCATTTAAGTCGCTTTTACCTCATCCTGCCTGGTTTTTGACGTAATCAATGACGCCATTGTTATACCACCAACAAAATAAGATGAAATTTTGATGAAAATTTTAAGAAACTATTTAAAACAACAGCAAATCAAGAATTTGCTGTTAGAATAAAAAGTCAAATAATAATCTATTATTAGATTTGCTGTCATATTTAAATATTATACTCACAATATTTTCAGAAAATTTGATTATGGATTTCTATGCATTAGTTCCACAGTAATGAGCGCTTGAATTAACTACCCTGCCGATTGTGTAGGCCTACACAAATTGTCGTGTTGCTATGAGGCGGATAGCTGATCGCTGGTGCTTGTCATACAATGAATGGCTAAGTTGCAATTCAGATTTTAACTGCATGAATGAATACGACTGCTGAGTTAGGCTACTTCTGAATTCCAAAACATCGCAAAAATTGAAAAGCGTCCCGACCTATCATATAAAGTAAAAAAATATGTAAATAAAACGGTCGTCAATTCAATACTAAGACAGTGGCTTTTAAATTTAATTTTTTTTTATCTTAGGGACCGTGTGTAGCACACAAGAGTCCAGTTCTGTGCAAGGAAGCCGGCACACAATCGCTCCCCATTTTCTTTAGTCGCCTTTTATGACAAGCCCGGTGAGCACTGGGCTGCAGGCCAATTCTTTGTTCCCCAAACTGCAGGGGCTTAAGATACTGGCATGTTCATATCAATAGCTCATAACTTTGGAACTATTACACAGAATGATACAAAATTTTACAAAAACGTTACCAATTGATGGTTACTTATGTATGCAAAATGTGGTCATCACAGGAAAAAAGGTGTGTTATGAATCTAGAGAAGCACCAATTTGTTGCACGCAAAATATCAGACTAAATATCAGAATTTCTTGATATTTGCAGAAAAGATAATAGCTTGGCAGTTGATAATAGATGACTATTTGTGCAAAATTGTGCCATTGTAGAATGTAAATTGCATTAGTCATACATGAAAAATCTCAGAAGGGTCGTTTTTGACTCTCTCTATGTGGTAGCAACAAAGAGGCTACCCCAGTTGTAAAATTTCTCTGCGCTAGCACTGGTGATAACCTGGGGAATACTTTATGTCATTTTCTCCCTGCAGGCCGGGGAACAAGGAATTGGCTTGCAGCCCAGAGCTCCCCAGGCAAGTCGCAAAAGGCGTCTAAAGAAGGGGGAGCGGTTATGTGCGGGCTCCATTGAACAGAACCGGACTGTATATAAGGGTGGGTCATAAAATAGGTGCCCCTAGCGATATCACGATAACTTCTTTGCCAAATTTTAATATCTTTTCAGGGTTTGTAGTTGAGATACAATGACTTGACACAATGTCATGAATTTTCAAAAATAAATTCATTTAAATTCAAGAGTTATGATAATTCTTATTAAAAAGTCAAAAAATCTTTTGAACAACAAGATGAAACCTATACAATAAGCTTTTGGATGCCTATCAGCCGTTGTGCTCATGCGGCAAGCTGCCAAACCTAAATTTGCTTTTCTATCATTCGTGGTGAGCCATCCAAGAGAAGTAGCAAGCGAATAGACAAAACTGATGGTGGAGGCGAATGGAGGCAGCAAGTGACTTGCTGCGAGAATAGGTCGATGAAGCCATGCTGCAAAAAGGACCTAATGTTCAGCTTCTGTAATTTCTTTGTTATGTTAGCCTCGTAATAATTATAGCCTAGCTTGCCACAGATCGTAGAAAAGAAAATTTGGGTCTTGGAAATTGTCTGGGAAGCGCAAAGGCCGATAGGCATCCAAGCGCTTCTTGTATTGGTTTCACTGTGTTGTTCAAAACGATGTTTTGACTTTTATCAAAGAAGTTCCATAACTTTTGAAGAGAAATGGATTTCTTTTTGAAAATTCATGACATGTCAAACTTTCCAGGTACAAACCCTGAAAAAATTGGGCCTAAATATAAAAATTTGGAGAAGTTATCGCGATATCGCTAGGGGCACCTTTTCATGACTCACCCTGTTGTCTTTGTGCTACACACAAAAAGCTAAACTAAACCTTATGTAAATTAAATAATTACACAAAATTTCAAACACATAAGATACTTATTCTTCTTGAAAACTATATTACAAAATTTTAAAATAAATAAAGTGGTAGGCTATTTTTTATGGCGGTAGTTGAACTTCAATTGCGGACAGGTATTTTTACAGACTCTGTAGTGTTTTTACAGACTCATGTATATTCTATAGAAAAACATAAACGAATATTAGTTTTCTAGATGGTTCGTTAGTGAAATTTTGAATGATTCATCTTCAGTGCATGGTGTTTCTAAAGTTATGAGCCATTTAAATTGGCTTGTCTGCGTCTTAGAATTCAAGGTTGTTCCATTTACACTCATAGACGTTTTAGCTATTGTGTACGAAAACCTGAAGAACTTAAAAAGTCTAAGCCCATAATGCGAAGACATATTTTTGTATAAATAGCGTACTATTGTATCGCCTATACAATGCGTGCATGTATAAAATAGCAATACTACAAACATTACATTGTATAAACACACAGTAAGCATAGATAAACAAGATATACATGATCCTTCCAAAAAGTACATTCTAGGCATGCACATTTCAGCTCAGCCATGTTATGCAATCGTAGAGCTGCGTTTCAATTACAACGTCTCAATTTCGTTCACAATCTCTGAGCTTTAATCTTCACCTTCTTAATTAGTCTCTCGCCTCACTAATAATCATGTTTGACGATCGAATTGCGCGTCAGAATCGCTGTCATGTGGCAGAACACTAAAC
Organism: Chamaedrilus cognettii; assembly: GCA_034695025.1. Classification (NCBI taxonomy): domain Eukaryota; kingdom Metazoa; phylum Annelida; class Clitellata; order Enchytraeida; family Enchytraeidae; genus Chamaedrilus; species Chamaedrilus cognettii. The sequence continues at coordinate 1,562 of JAQIWG010004029.1, read as the reverse complement.
AACATCTTATCTTCACCATCACATTTTCCTTATCCGTGCACCCTGGGGACCATAGAGACACTTTATGAGTCTACTTAAAATTACCCCAGGGACCATTGCTTCACACAATCCCTAGGCCTACCGGTACTCTATTGCAAACACAAACGACCATTTATGATTTCTGTCATTGAAAATGTACTTTAAAATTAGTCTTAGAGCGACAGTCTGCAGCACGCATGGCAGCATAAAAACTGTTGTTGATGGGCTAAATCAACCACTCAACGCTATGATATTCAAGTGACTGGTGTTGGTGACCAGTGGTGTTGAGGCGTTTTCAACATTCAATGCAAATTGAAGAAAGTCACGAACCTGTTAATGAAATTCTTACTACTTAATAAATAAAATTTATTTTAAGCATAAGTCATAAGAATTTAACTGACTTACGTACATAACACCTCAAATAATTACAAACTGAATCTTGATCATTGGTAAACGCGCTTCCGCATGCAAAATAGTTTTGACTCAAAACATGGATAAATTGAGAAAATAGTCATTTTTTGGGGTAAACTTGCATGAAATTGCACCATTCACCCAATGTGCCATGAACAATGCATACACAAACACGTATGCACATACACAACTGCGCTTTGTACTTGCATTTCACGCTTACGCAGAGGAGCACTGTGCACCAAGTATCACGCACCAAGCAAATCACAATTCTACGTCCAGCGCAGAGGCTGGCTGAGTTGCATAGGTCGGGGTCTACTAGCGCTGACTGATGACTTTGGTGCAGCGGGAGCAGAGAGCCAAGGGTGTCGGAGACAGGCGACGTCGACACCTAGGGCACTGGGCCCCTTGCGTCGCCTTCACGACCAATGTGTACTCAGAGTCAGTCACACTGCCATCTACGCAAAATGAAAGAGCACACAGCAACTTTTTAACGTGCTGATGCAACGAGTTCTCTTTGACAACGCACATGTAGACTAATTCAAAACTAAGAGTAAAATAGGCTTACTCTTTGGTACAGTTACCATAACTAGTTAATTGCTATAAGCCGACCCGGAGCTACGGACTAGTTTAAAATCAGGGCGTTTTGCCTCAAAAAAGTCATCTAATTGGCGGGGGGGGGAGGAAGAGGATAGTGGCCTTCGCCTATCTAATTGTGACCATTACTCTCAAAATTCTGGGGAGTTATGATCGTTTCTTTCAAAATTCTCGACTTGACCCTTCCTGACACATAGGTAAGAAGACTAGCACTGAATCAGCTAGGTATAAAATTAGCCAGCAAGTTTTTTCACGCTAGATGTAGCTCGAGTTTTATTTAAATGTAATGCTATCATAGTCGTATTGAAGCGCTTTGGTGTTATTGTCAATAAAATTGATTCGTGCTGTTGCGCAATAAATATTGCGAAAAAGAAATGTAGGGGCATTTAGGTAAAGATGTACCCCCTAAGAACAAATTGTCTTCATGAGTGCCATTACTAACTTTTATTCGATTTTGTTAGCGATATCCATTTGTAGGTGTAACCCCATCATGGATTTGGTCGTATGTGGTGGAAATAGTTATAAATCTCAGAGTTATT
>JAQIWG010004028.1:0-16754 GCA_034695025.1 Chamaedrilus cognettii | reverse complement strand
ATAAGTAGATATAAGTAGATATAAGTAGATATAAGTAGATATAAGTAGATATAAGTAGATATAAGTAGATATAAGTAGATATAAGTAAATATAAGTAGATATAAGTAGATATAAGTAGATATAAATAGATATAAGTAGATATAAGGAATATTTGTAGCATGATACACAAATCCTACGTACTTGGTGCAACAGAGGATTCACTGGCAGTGTGACCAGCTGTAGTCAAGAAACTAGAAAGTTCCGCAGCGCATCGACGGCCTGCATCAACAGCATCATCACACAAGCTATTAAGTGGCGGCAGTAGTGAAAATCGCATCCAAGCCCACAAATTAGACCAAAACCCCCTGTATCCGAATACAAAGATTACAAAGCCATCACAAAGATCAAAAGTACTGAATAAAAGCAAGAAAGTGTGGCACATTTCAAAACCGTGGCTACCAACAAAACCAAATAAGAGGACAAAAGTAGGATGAAAAATAAAAGCAAAGGTAAGACTACAAATAGAGAAAGAAGAGTCATGTTTAACCTATTTGCTTCTTCAATCTTAAACATTCTCTGCCTCACGAAATGTGCGAAGCACAACGACAGTTTAAAATGCTTGTCAAAAAGTTATGTTCTAAACGCAGTACACACTTTTCCAGTCTGGTGGCAAAGAATCCTCATCAAGCATTCCGCCTTCGAGCAGCGCGTCGAGCTTCTGTGGCATCTCCTTCCAGGGAATGTATGTGACCCCAACATCCGTGTCACAGAGGTCCTTGAACTGGGACTCCTTGACACCGACACCGTGCGCCCACGACACCTGACCAATGAACGCGCAGATAGAACTAAACCACAACTTGTAAATGTCAATAGAAACCGCCCCTGCAAGCCAGGGAACAAAGACATCGCTAGCAGCCTAGAGCTCCCCGGGCGAGTCGTCAAAGGCGACTGAAACTAGAACCTCACCCATAAAAACTAATTATGGTGCCAGAATTTCCGAAACATTTGATCAAACTAATATTTCAGTGTGCAATACTACATCAATATGTATGCATAATTTCACGGCATCTTTTTGCATTTTTTATCTGTAGTTTATTGCTTCCTTTCTTTCGAACTTCACCTTAGCAGGCAAACGCAGTCCTGTGCTAAATCTAATGTATTGTAAATACAATAATTGTTATTTATCTAAGGTATTGAATATAGGATAAAGAGGATTTATAATAGCATTATAAATTTATATTAAATTGTACTTATTTTAAATTGTATTTAAATATTTTAATCTAGCTTTTATTTTCACGGCATGTATAGTAACTTTCGCTAGTAGCAGCAAATTCAGATTTTTTTGCAACAGTTTTCATTACAAAAAAGCACTATAAATCATGAATTGTTTTGATTCATCAAAATGTCATGATATCAAACTAGACAACTATCATCAAAATATGTCATAGGCAATGAAAATGTTCAGTACCGTACTTCATCCTACATGACACATAAATCAATTAATGAAAATATAATTCGGCAGCGCAAAAAATTTCCCTTAGCAACCAAATTCAATGAAAGAAAAGAAAATAGCCCCGGGGTCTGTTTCTCAAAATATCTTACGCAAATTTTCGTCTTAAGAAAATCTTAAGCAAATTTTCGTCTTAGTTATTTTAAACTCCGCACCGCCACGGCGCTACTCGGAATAAATCAAATGATGACGTCACGGCGGTCGGCGGTTGGATTTAATTTTATTCAAATCTTTTTTAGGATTAAGTTTAGGCTTAAAGTTACGGAAACTCTGAGAAATAGGCCCCTGACCTTGAGTTGGCTGCCGAGCAGCTTGACATTCTTGAGTCCCTCAAATGCCTTGACGGCCTCCTTGCGCGTGTTAAAGCACACAAACGCGCAGCCTCGCGGAGCTATCAACTGTACACAAAGTCACCATTCCGTAAACGTCACAGTAGGAGCCATTTAGCAGAACAACTCACTTACAAGTATAATTTAGAACTTACTATACAGAAGTTGGGAGTTCGTTAGGCTAAGATTCACCATGCAGAGTTGCAATCTCAATCCTGAATTGATCAACTGAATCGATGATTGAAAATCGAGAATGAATCGATTGTTAAAAGACCACAAATGTGCACTACAGTAACACAAACCTCCCTAGAGAAACAACACAAGAGCCAAGGATCAGTTAAACCGTTGTATTGCTTATCAATAGTTGGTGTGCAACCAAAACATGAATCATATTCAATAAACTCATGCAGCGGATTAGTTTATAAACCAAGGCCTATTTACAAAATAAACAACTGTATTGCACATTCTACAAATGACTGTAACCCGCCATTGGGCAGGATGAAGCTTTGTGACCGAGTGGTCTAAGTCGCTGGTCGTGGATTACCAGTGCAGCAGTTCCCGATTCGAATCCCGGCCGCGGCAAAGATTTAAAGTCATTTCGTGCACCCTTTGGCAAGGGTAGTTTAAATTCGTCAGCCACAGGTGTTCCTACGATGCCTACCAGATACGGTGGAACCACCACCAGCGACCATCAGCTGGTAGAATGGGGCATCACCTTTTCCCCGCAAGGGGCTTCCCCCCAAGGAGCTAACACAACAACAACAACTGTAGCATCTAAAGGGTGCTTAAACTTAAATTGACGAAGTTCAATCAACAACATAGCCTTTCTAAAACATTGAAAAGAATCCTGTATTCTGAAAACAGCAAGACACGATGTACATTGATGGTAGCCTCGCCGTGCTTGCACAGCTCCTCCTGCAGCTCCACCTCAGTCGTGTGCTTTGTCAGGCGCCCGATCCACAGCGTCGTGCTGCACACTGAAAGTAACATCACATCCGGCGCTCTTGCTAGCAGGCTCAGTTCATTGTACGATATACACCCGGCGCTTTTGCTAGCACAGGCTCAGTTCATTGTACGATACACACCCGGCGCTCTTGCTAGCTGGCTTAGTTCAATGTACGATACACACCCGGCGCTCTTGCTAGCAGGGTTTTTGTATGATAGTAGTAGCAAGAACAAGCAAACAAACGCATGCACCTCCAACACACACACTCAGGCTATTTAGCAACAAAACTATTAGTCAATGATGAGCCTGCTTAATGGCAGATTTCAATAACAAGAAATCCCTAACCTTTGCCTGTCGACTAGGTGACCTCACCTTCAACCAAGCTTCAGTCATTTATAAAGCAGTAAATAAAAGCATAATCTTAGGGTCAAGTCTTATAGTGAGAATTGAAGAAAGTATTACAGTATGCACGAGCGATGATATCACGAAAGCAGGACACGCAAGTTAATAAGATGCATGTAACTTACAAAGAACTATGAAATAAGTCGCAGATGCCCAACCTGTGCTAGCATGGGAAAATGGACCGATAGAAATGGAAATGATGATGATGATGATGATGAAGTCGACAAACTTGCTTGACGCATATCAAGGCGCATATTAATTAACTCACCGCTGATATGCTCTGGCATGATCTCCGGAAGACCCATTCTCTTCCGTTCTTCGTCCCGGTTCATTGTTTCCGGTTCTGCCCCCCCACGCCCCACCGAACGAGATCTGAGACACGTGAGATGACAAGCAATGTCATGTATTCATCACAAATAATAACGTGCAGCGCACACACTATGCGCTTCTACAATAACTGTCTATGTCGTGTACTTCAACAAATGTCGTTTTCAAGCAAAATCCAATTAGAATGTAACTCGATCAAGTATCAGATAAATTAAATTCACACTGAATTAGATACCTAATAAATTTTTCAAATCTACCTTGCTATTTTTGCCATATATTACATGGCTGGCCAGGCATAGAATTAATTCCTGAGACACAGGAAGATGGCTCTCTATCTCTAGGCAGTACAACAACATATCGATATTTATACAAACAGTATTGACAACAAAAATCAACATTGCATCACAGTACCATTTTGAACAAAACTGCAAGCACGCGCTGCTGATAAATGTCAGCCGAGTAAGATGACCTGCTTCTGCTGATGCTGCTGATGCTGCTGCTCCATCCGGGCGCCCCTCCAATCACCCTCACGTCGCGCCTCTTGGCCCGTCTACCAGACACATCATTTTGTGTCACTCACACGTACTTACGTGCAAAAAAACACGTGACATACGAGACAAGCAATAACAGCAAGGATATCCTATTGCAAACACTCGACTAGAACGCACCCAACTCATTGAAATGCATACAACTAAAATAAAGATAATAAAAAGCTGCACAAATTAAGTTGATGATGGAGATACTCTATATTCTTTTCCATATATAAATTTTCTGTTATCAAATATATACAATACCAATACAGAATGTGGGATGATGGGTACAGTGCTAACCGCTAAGAATTGCCCTGAAAATTCAATATACTTCTGTGGCGTATAATAAATTAGTAGAAAGTATAGCGCAGTACATACTTTTATGGATCTGTGGACAATGAACATATTCTAGTGACCTAGCAGCTGTACCTATCAATTGACTTTTTTACCCGTTAAGTTTTCTATCATACAAGACAAACTCAATAAATTAAACACACAAATAATACTTTAAACTAACAACAGGGACTTGCCGACTGGGACTAGAGTGGTTCCTCGACAGTGATCGATGTCTCTTTTTTGTGTTTCTAGAATTGTGATCCGAAGCGCTATCGTCGTCAATGACAACGACCTCCTCCCCTGAGCTGATGTTGTGAATCTGTTTCATGAGAGAAACAATGATTCAAGTTTAATTTGGATTCTCGTAATAGGTTGAGACCACCTGGTCTAACAGAGGAGACAACGACAAAGCCAATGTGTTTTCGAACCTTTTGATGTCTGTCAAGGGATGAAGCAATAATACCAGGGATTGATCTTCCAGTTGCAAAACTCAGCCAAAAAATTTTCTGGAGCAGTTGGCAAATGTTTTTTCCATTTAGCGAAAGCCCTTGGCGAATTTTGTATTGAAACTTCGTTCTTAGAAGCTCAATAACTGGCTCTATGCTAATTAAAAGAGCCACAGATTTCATATATTTCAGTGCACCCAAGGGGAACAACTGTGTAATCAATTTGGTGAAAAATGGTACGGCCTGGCGAAAAAAAAAGAACTTTGGCAAATTTTTGGCAAATTTTTTTCAAGACCCAGAGCAGGCCCTGAATACTACCATAATGTAGTGAGTTGCAGTAATCTAGTTTTGAGAAAACGAGGGAACTAGCAAGGATGATGGCAAAATTTGTATCAAGCGATGAACGTACTTGGCGAGGCTGATGCATTTCATAATATTTAGGGTGTTCCGCAAACAGAGGAAATTTGGTGTTTACAGGCATGGTCCTTGTCGAAGATAAAATCTAAGTTACAGGTCGAGTCACTTGGAATTAGATGTGAGTCATGAAAGAGAAAGAAGCTGCAGTGAGTTTAGCGCGTTGTTGTGGAGTACCGATGATAAGAAATTCAGCTACAGCGTGATTAATAGATAGGCAGCTTTCAGTTAGCCAAGTGTGAACAGAATCTAGAAGAGATGAAAGAATGGCAAGACTATTGTCGGCATCGAAGCTCCTAAAAAAAAAAAAAAATTGCTTCAAGTATAGTCAGCATAAAATTATACAATAAATGAGTTGATAAAATGACGAATTGAATAAAATAAAATGAATTGATATTGTTTTACTTACAACCTTCCATATCACTCACCTCCCCAGCCGCGTCGCCCTCGACGTCGTTCCTCTCCGTGCGCTCTCTACGCCGGCGCCGCTGAAACTTCTTGCCGAGCAAGTGAAGTCGCCCAGCGCTGCCCAGCGCCTTGCTCGGCTCCACGCCGCCGTTCTTCGCGCGCCGCTGCTCTTCGATAGAGCGTGCCACCTCTCTCTCGCGACTCGCTCGCTTGGCGTCGGCCTTGTTTCGTTCGTCGCGCTGCGCTTTATCCGCGTCACTCTTGTCGAGTCGAGACACGGCATCCTTGTCCACGCTGCGTCGGTGGAGTTTCGCTGGCCGGGATTTATCGCCACGATCTTTCGATTTAAGACGTCCCGATTTTTTCCCAGAGCATTCCGAGTTCTTTTCGCGATGGCGACGCAGTGCCTTTTTGCCTTCGACTCGATCTCTTTTCGATCTTCTCCGAGACGACTCGTGATGTTCAGATTCCGAATGATCGTCTGAGATCTCACCTTCTTCGATTTCATCATCGAGTTCTATGCGTTCTTCGTTCTCATTCCGGTTAGCGTCTTCTTTAGATAGAGATGCTCGACTCGCTTTGGCACCAAGAGCATTCGATGAGAGATCATGATCCTCGTTGGGACTTCCGATGCTTTCTAGACTATCGTCGTCTTTGTCTGCCGACATACCACCCTTCTCCTGTACGACTAAAATCTGCTCTTTATCGTTGATGCAAGCAATATGTCGCAACCTGCATTCTTCTGCTGAAGTTTCAGCATCAGGCCCCTCGAATGAGCTATCTGATCGAAGTTCGCCTGCCTTTGACCGAATGTTAGAATCACCCGGCTTTGAACTCTCAATTGTCGTCTTAAGAGATGCATCAATTTCAGGGTTCTTATTGTGACAAAAATCTTCCTCTTTTCGCCGATCATAGATTTTGCCTTTCTTCGGTTCCCTCGCATGCTTTCCTTGTCCCTTTCTGTTGTCACTGCTTTCATCTAGAACATCAAAACTCACATACTCTCTCTCCTGATGAGTATCTGAGTCTTCTGTTGAATTTCTGTAAAAATTATTTCCATCAGAAACTCTATGATGCTTACGATCGTTGCCACTAGATTCCAGCACATCACGATTTATCAAACCCCTTTGACATCTTGACTCGACCATATCCTCTTTCTCAATTTGCAACCTGGAGTCAAATTTGGCCTTTGTTTTTGTCTCTTTCCGGTCAAATTTACTTCTCGTTTTATCCTTCTCTTTCCCATCTTGAGCTCGCGAGTCATTTCGATCGCGAGTCTTCAATTTATCTTTGCTTGTTTCTGATTCATATCTATTGTAGCCATGTAGTTCTTCAGAAGCTCTGTCAGAATCTCGATAACCTCCCTTGCGCGATCTATCAGCTACCATCCTTTCGCGATTCTTGGTTTCCCTTGTTACATCACGAGTTCTCGCATCACTCCTATCCCGACCCGCTCCCCTCTGCGACATCTGTTCACTATGCAAATATTCCCTACTTTCCTTATATTCGCGAGTTTTACTTTGTCTAAATCTATCATGTTCGTATCCATCATCCCTTTCTCCACGTCCAGACCCTTGCTTGCTACAAAACTCTAACTCCTGCTGCTCGAATCCGGTCTTTTCGAATCTAGTGTCGTGCTCCTGAAAATTTCGATTATGTCTATCGTAGTCTCGAGGTGCATTTCTATCTGAAACACCAACTACGCGACGGTCACGACGTTCGAATTCCCTACCGAAACTGTCATCGTCCCCGTGCTCGGTCCTCTCAAACAGCAGTCGGTCCACCTCGTCAAAGCTCCGTCTCTCGCATCCTTCGCGATGTTCGTTGTGTCGATCATGCCCACTCCGACGTCTATCATCGTATCGCTCTCGTTCACCTGTTTCTCCACTTCGCTGATGTCTCATCTCACGCGAGCCCTGGCGCTGTCGCGCAATCTCCCCGTTCTCACACGCCTCCACGTCCAACTCTTCGTAGCTCATCGTCAACTCACGTCGTTTTCGCTCCAGCGCCTCGATCTCCCTCAACGCATGCCTATCGCTAGCCGCACTTGCCCTGTCATTGTTCTTACCACCCATCGTCCTAGCCTCACCACAAATTGTCCTAGCCTCGCCAGCCATCGTTCTAGCCTCTCTGGCGATCGAGTCATGTCCTTTAGAGCTACCGTCCCTCCTGACTGCCGGAGTCGATTCAAGTTCGGTGGGTTTCTTGGGGACGATGTACACATGGCGCCTTCCCCCATCGCTTCTAGCCGGATCTTTTCGTTGTTTGTTAGCCGGCTCTGAAGCTGCAGGCGCCGGTACATCCGGCTCCACCGCCTCCTGTTCTTCGTCCGAAGAATCCTCTTCTTCAAATTCAGACTGCTGCTCCAATGCACGCCTGTCTGTCTCCTTGCCAACCTCTGACAGGCCAATCACAGGCAAGTCATCATTTGATTGACCGTTAACGGACCCTGTGCCAGACCGTTCGTCAATTTCCAGCTGTCCCTCATCGTCCGACGCATCGTCTGGGTCACGGTGGGGTTGTTTAGAGGGGCGTGGGGGGGGGCCGAAGGGGGCTGGGGTGGAGGGGGCTTGGCTGGAGGGGGCAGGGGTTGAGGGGGCAGGGGAGGCAGGCTTGTGGACTGGCTGAGAGGCAGTGAAGGCTGTTGATTGGGGTGGAGCAATGACGTCGGTGTCGGCGTCCAGCAGGCTGCTCGACACTGTGTCACCGGCCGACGCATTCTGCACGCTGTGACACGCGTCAGATATGCGTCATGTATGACATCAGTAAAATAGTCAAATATGAGTCACAATTCTGTGAAAAATTTGAACAATAGATAAACTTTGAAAATATGCTTTACAAAATAAATAAAACTTTATCAATTTGTCTTGCTCAATCAACGAAACTTTGCAAATACGTTTTACTAATGAATGAAACTTCTGAAATACGTTTTACTCCACTAACGAAGACATAGCATACTACTCAAGCTAAGATACACCACTGACCTAAAAAATACAAAATTGGCAATCCGCTTGAGACAAACGATGCAGGGCTGAAGTTCTGTCACAAACGCAATACTACATGTTCTCTATAAGTTTTACTTATCTTGACTTTATGCATGACGCGAGTGATTGTGAGAACCTAGAAGACATACGAGCCATGTAAGCGCAAACTATGATCCATAAATGAACCACGATATGCCTTGGATTAATCATTGAGCTCATAACAGGCCTCCCAGTCCATTTTTCAGAACTTCAGGACAGGAAAACTGTGAAATTTCACGACATTTTCAGAACATTCTTGGCATCAATTTTTCTAATGAATATTAGGATTATTATTAAAACAAATCATAACCTAGTTAACTTCGTTCAGAATTTTAAGGCTAGTTTCAGTACTTCGTTAAGTAATATTTTTAAAGCAGCCTCTTCCTTCCCTTCTAGTTGCTCCAATCCTCCCTTTATATATTTTTATTACGCAAAAAGTACGTTCCAAAAACTTGAAAATTGTCTCGGCCACGGAAGTAAGCTACGTTATCATGACAACCACGACAAATTTACACATTCCAACATATATCACATAATAATAAATTCAATCATTCGCGTCCTTGCATTTATGCAAGATTACATAATAAAGTAAAAAATGGCGAAAAATGCGTTCAAAATTTCAGGACACATCTTGAAATTTCAGGACAGGCCCAGAATTTCAGGATAAAAAATTTTTTCAGGAATTTCAGGAAAATCAGGACAACTGGGAGGCCCTATTAAATAATGTCATATATATCTTGATTATGGGGGAGTCTCATTGTGGGAAACGTCCAACTTGTGTTGACACGGAAAAGTGGACGTAAAACGTATATGATGATTAGAAACCATATGTAGCACACAAGGGCTCGTGACATTAATCGCTTTTGACGTCCACTCTAATGCGATATATGCAAGCCTTTAACGCGATGTCCTTGTCAACGTTTATATTGGAGCCGAGTTTTTACAGCCGGATGCCCTTCCTGTCACCAACGAGAATTGATGAATCTTAAATGAAGAAATAAAATAGAGCGAGGCTCACCTGGAAGACTCGGTAGCATGACTCAGTTCTGCATACTCCACCTCATCCAGACTTCTATCAAACTCCACCAGACTCTGTGTACATGCACCGATGATCGTATAAGACTGCACGGAAAAAAAGAGATAAAATGGTTTTTTGTAGTTAAGTGTTTGTAGTTTAGAGTTTGTAATCAGTGTCTAGCACTATCATTATATACAAACTGGTTCTGTGCAAGAGAGCCGGCGCAGAACCACTCCCCCTTCTTTAGTTGCATTTTATAACTCGCTCATGAAGCTCTGAGCTGCAAGCCAATTCTTTGTTCCCCAGCCTGCAGAGATTACAAATAATAGAAGCAGAGCAATGAACAAAGGCTGCCGACCTTGTTGGAAGACTCAGGCTGTTGGACCGGTTCAACGGTCTCCTTCCTTGCACCACCCAGCATCTGCTGCGCCAGCAGCTGTATCTGCAGCAGCAATCCACCATCCTGCATCTCTTCCTGCTGCTGCTGCTGCGCTGCTTGCTGCGCGGCCTGCTCTTGCTGCTGCTGCTGCATGATCTGTCGCTGCTGCTGCTGGTGCGTTAGCTGGTTTTGGGACAGAAGATGTTGCAGCAGCTGCAAATGCTGCAGCTGCAAGGCTGGCGCGGTCGGAGGAGTCAGCGCAGTCTAGAAGTATGGGCACGATAAACAAACCCAATTACAGATTTGTTTTTAAAGGTATACGAGTCATTTTTGTCAGACGCATACAAGTTATAACAGTGATCCTGGGCTCCGTTTCAGCCAGCGGGTAATACAGGTTAACCGACCGTCGCAGGTGCTAACTCACAGAGACAAGGTCAGTGGAACAGAACAGCAATGCCATAGTAATGGCTATTGGCTAAAAGATTATTTGAGACATGTGCCATACATAGCTTTGAAGCTATCGCTAATAGTCAATTGTTTTAGTTTTTTGTAGTTTAGGTAGTGTGTAGCACAAAGACTATATACAGTCTGGTTCTGCGCAAGAGAGCCGCCACGGAACCGCTCCCCCTTCTTTAGTCGTCTCTTACAACTCGGCCAGGAAGCTTTAGGCTGCAAGCCAATTCTTTGTTCCCCGGCCTGCAGGAGGTCGCTAATAGCCAAGGTCCCAGTTAGGCGTGACAAGCGTCGTAGATTTCAGAGTTCTGGCACACTGCTGAATGACAGCCTTGGACTCGTGTACAGAAATAATCAATTAGTACGCCCAAACAATATCTACAAAATACTCCCACAAACACATGTATGTGACATAGATCTATCGCAATAAATGGATGCTATTTTGCAACAACTACAAAACGAATCAAAATTAATTACTGGTCAGTAAAACATAAGTAGACTCGTGACATTTGAAGATACTAATTATAGATATCTACAGAAAATACAGCTTCAAGAAAATATGTTGACGACATAAAACAGTATAGCTACATTTACAGAACGAGAACCATTCGGCGCAATAGTGCATAGCTCGGCTCAATAAAAACCTAAACGTTTTCAACATTGTCACCAAGGAGAGTCACTATATACAGTATATTGAGGCACGCATGGAGATAACGGGGGCGGGGCTTTTCCCCGCGGGGCAAACCAATTACAACCGTACTCAACTTGATTGACAGGGTCATGACCTACACGCATCCAATCACAATAATTCAAAGTGATTACCCATAAATGCGCGTTCTAGGCTTCTATTTCTGTGAATGTCACAGAAGGAAAATAAACCGACTTCCATTCAAATTTTCCTTATGGGTTACCACTCACTTAGAGCTTTAAAATTTCTTTTTCCAGGTTTCAACAAAGAATTCGAGTCCAACAGCATTACTCGCAGCATCAACATTTATAAACTGCATATTGTATGCATTGATGTGTAGTTCACGTTTGTGGAAACAATTCTAAGACCTATTTAAAAGATTACAGAGATATCATTTTCTTATTGTTAGAGATTATTATCACGATCAGGCTTTGTCGTGTATTGTGTGACATGTGTGTGACAAAGCATATGTGTGACAAAGAAGCGGCTAGTGTGCTCCAAACAAGAACTTCAGCACAAATTAAGCGCTTTAATTAAATAGCGGAATAGATCTTCCAAACTTCCTGACCAATCATAAAATTCCCTGACAGTTCCTTGACTTTTCAAGTATCTGTAAATACCCTGACTTTTCCACATTTTCCAGATGCGTGGGAAGCCTGCACTTGTATATAAACTATATGACAACTGCCAGAAATGTTACTAGTATGTTACCGGCTGCAGGAGTTGTCCGACGACCTTGAGAAGATCATGGCTGACCTCTTCGCTCTTATGCTGAGCACCGCTTCCATCATCCACCGGCGGCGGGACATCGGGCTTGACGACGGGGGGCGGAGGATGCGTAGGCTGCGTGGGGGGCTTCTGCTCCACCCTGGTCGGCAGCAACGAAGGAGGCATTCCAGTGACCAGCTCCACTTTCTTCTTCGCTGCAAGAAGAGCAGTGATGGAACATCAACTCTCACAAGCTACGTCAGCTACAGCATAAAATGACTGCTTGTCACACCCAAAACTCACAAGTATTGCTCACTACCGGTACAAAGTGATTGCTTGTCAATCTCACCATTGCAAGTTACCAGATTATCAGTTACCTTTGATGAAATAAAATTATCTGTTAGTTAACACAAGTATTTTTAGTCCTTTATTACTCAATTTAATCATTCATAGTGGTATTTATTTTTCAAGATATGCACATATCCTAGTGATTGAAGAAATATAATAATACAAAGAGATTCTGCAGATCTGCATAGATCAACAATCCACCATCTTGTACATCTTGCAGCAGATGCCTCGAACTGCTTTGATACCTAAAATTGAACAACACAGAGCCATTCGGCGTGTTAAACATTCCAGTTCAGTTCAAATGTCTATGCCTAAATTTTCTTGTTTAAAATTATTAAGACAGTGGCGCTACCGATTTCGACAACTTGAGGGTTATGAGGATTGGAAGCCATGTCAAGGAGGGGTTGGATGATGTCGGGGCCGTAAACATTATTCTTCTGCCACAAGTTCAGCACCCGGATGATCTTGCCCTGAAGACAATAGATGAAATCTACATTTAAACAACGAACACTGATCAAACAACGATGACTATTCTGAGATTATTTTAACACGTATTCAATGCAATATAGAGATATGAATCACGGATCACAGCCATTTGTCTGCAAATCGTTTACAGCATTTAAGACAGGCAAACCTATCTTAAATGCAGAGATGTGGGGAAGGTATTTAGAAACCAAACATAAAAAAGAACACAGTTACTAACGATTATGTAATGCAAATGATCTTAAAAAAAGCAAACACAAGAAAGCTCTAAAATTATCAAATGGCACAGCGTTAACAAGTTGGCATATATAATTTGACTTCAGTACTTAGTATGTACTGCATTTAGTAACTATAGTAGGTACTTCATAGACTTAGTATTTAGGCCTACAGTACTTAAGTCAAAAACAATATTACCACATATGCACTATTAACAATACAGTTACACACTTAGTAACAAATACCCCCGGTACGATAGCAGACTCAGAGTATATGAGAATACGTCTGCAACCCAGACTTCCTATGGCAAGTCACAAAAGACAACTAAAGGAGGGGGAGGGCTTCGTTGGATTGAAGAGCCTTAGTTACTACACATGGTTTATAAACTTCAAAGAGAAAGGGAGACAGTAAATGAACTAAAAACTAACATTCTTTTTTGATGTCTATAGATTCTGTTAATGTCCACGTTTTCAGACAGGTTTAGATGTTTGCGCCCTGATGAGGACTGTTGGAGATAAGTTGCTACGGCGAGATGCCCTTCATGATGCCAACCAAATAAATAATTATCTGGCATGGGGTTAGCAGCTAGCGACACTGGTGTGTTAAACAGCCTTGCTGAAGGGCCTGTAACTAACGGTTTCATAATTGCGGTGCAGGAACGTGAACCAGGTCCTCTGGAGTCTCCATTCGACGCCTGAACCACTACACCACAGAGCCTCGCTGTGAGGGAGATAGTAACAAAGTAAGATAGCAGAACTGACAAGATCTTCTGCTGGACAGGCAAACAGGGCGGAGAAGAGGATGACGATGTTCTTGGAGAAGCGCGGCGCGAAGACGTCCTTGTCCGGCCCGTGCTGATGGCGCGACTGGCGTATGATCGAGTCCATGACGTACAGACCTGGGACTTTGTACTCACCCCGACACTGCAAACAACAAAACATGCACAATACGTCGCATGTTGCAGTAATTGCACAAGTTCTAGTAAGTGTCAAAGCTCTTCAAAAACGCAATCACATCTTTAGGGCAAAAAATCACATGTTTTCAATATCCTGCAGATTTTTTCGATTCCTTGCAAAAAATTAAATAGTTTGCAATTTATCCTATATTTCTGGATAAAATATCACTTTACTAATATAAAACATTTTGGAACAACTTTGTGTGAGCAAAGACTTAGATTAGCTTGATTTTGAATTAAAAGCAGCTTGAAAAAGATTTTTCAATCATTGTTTTTCGTGTTAAAATCGTGCTTTGTAAAAAATTACGCCGCAATTTTCTAAGATCTCTAGTAATTATGATAAAGTTCTACATCACAACAACTATTTGAGTTTAAGTTGACAGCCAAAAACGTGGCAATTCTTTCAAAGTACTTAAATGTATGTTTACAATTTCAGCCATCGCCAAATAATTTTCTGCAATGACTGTTACCTGCAATGCCTTCTTAGCAGTTAAAGCTCAGCATGATGTTGAACATTTGATATACCAAACGCATAGAGTCAACATCAGGCCACTTACAAATTTTGTCTACCAGGCTAGCAGTATTATGTCGAGCAACCGTATCATAAGTGTTCATAACACGTACCGGTACTCAAAATTAATAATCTATAGGCAATTAATGTCAAACTCTGCGGTACAGAACTCTAACTTCACTTATTCTAACATTAATAAATTACGCGATATTAAGTCTAACAATTACATCTCATTGCAAGATTGACAGAATGACAGCTAAAAGCCCAGCCTCGCCTTCTGAATAAATTTCTCTACGCTCTGCACGACGTGCTTGTAGAACTTGATCGCTTTCATGGCAAGCCGAGTGATGTGCGTCATCTTCGCCTTTGTGATTGGTGGACTGATCTCAGACAGCGAGCAAAGCTGAAAACCGTGGCACACAAGCTCTGTAATCCAAAAATCTGTTGGAATAGTTGTACTGATATAGCGCAGAATTTTTAATTAGAAAAACAGTGTTAAAAACAAGCTTAAAGGCAGGTACCTTATGGTATTACAAATGCCCAACAGAAAAAATTAGATATTTACGTGCAGTACTGATACACGAGCGAACATGACATTGTATGGCATGGTGTCGGCCTGAAAAGAAAAAAAGAAAAAGAAAATAAAAAGAAGAAAAGAAAATTGCTATACTATAGCATGCTACATCGAAATCATTGCTTTCCAAGGCGCTCGAGATTTAGTGTTAACTACCTTCTAATATTTGTGGTACTGCATCCTTAATCGCTTTATTGTAACTCAATCAGCAGCGGCGAATACTAAACTATGCTCGTGCAGGGGAGAGTCCAATTCGTCTAGAGCCGAATCGTCTAAATTCGTCTAAAAGCTAATCGTCTAACAAAAAATCATCTACAGAGCCCATTTCATCTAAGTTTTTTATTGCTGCATCGAGGCCGAATCGTCTACTGACGAATCGTCTAAAATTTTGCAGAACCAAATCGTCTACAGCTCTACATCTAGATAATACAAAGGACCCGTTTCGTCCAAACTATGTTCATATGTTTCAATAGTTAACACACATAAAAACGATTTTGAAAAAAACTAGTCTTTTCAAGCGGCGCCAAAAAAACGGCATATTTGCGTCAAAAAGAAGGTAGGGTGACGTAATCGCGAATGTTACAGGCGTCGAGCCAGCTGCAAATTTGAAATTTTCAGCGCTTATAGCTGACATACCTGGCTTTAATTCCATGTATAACACATGAATGGACTTGCTTCATTATTGCCAACGTTATAAGCCTCAAAAGTTGGGTCAATAGCCTACTCTTTGGCCACCCTGTAGTAGGCCTATCACTATATAGTTATGTTACAAGTGTGTTAGACTAAACGTCTTTTTCTCTCATTAGACGATTCGGTCCCAACATCTTTAGGCAAATCGGTTTAGACGAGCCGGTCCTTCTCATCAGACGAATCGGCCCTAAACGCCGTTGGACGAATCGGGTTTAGACGAATCGGGTCGACACCCTTGTGCAAGGGAATGACGGAAACAAGCTGTACAGTACGAATGCAGCGCTGTCGTGTGACTACTGACCTCTGTGTTGAAAGCTTCTACTGCGTCCATCGTTACACCACTGATCTGTCAGGTCAAACAGACAGACGGCACTTAGCCTAATTCCGGATTGCTATGAAATACACGATTTTAGCCATATTGGTTTAATAGACTTCAAGCTAATATTTTTTTTTACTAAATTAATTTAAAACAATCATGGCTGCCGAAACAGTGTTACCACACCTATTTGCGGCAGTGTTTTGAAACAAAAGCAAAAATTATTATTGTTGGTGACGCATTTTGAGAAAATGGATTCCAATCAACTTTCAAGATATGATAGCTTACAGCTCAAAAAACGAAACAGAAATATTAATATAATATTATTTACAGCAGCGAATCGAGCGCAAAGTCGCGCTTGTCACACACAGGATCTGGCGCGATCGACCGGTCAACCACGCTACCTCGCCGAACTCGTGTCTGGGTATGCGCCCGGCAAGTCAGGACTCCGGTCAGTGACAAAACACCGGTTCACCATCCCGACCGGGCTCAAGTAAACCGCCAGACTACGGACCTTCACCAGCGCGTCCAAAGTCGTCAGGAAACATCCACCGGACGATCGACATCAGATCGGCAGCTAAGTCCCTCTTCTGCTTTAAATCCAGGCTAGAAACTGATTTCTTCAAAAGAATTTTCTGCATGTTGTATGCTGCCTCCTGTATGTATGTATGTATGTATGTATGTATGTATATTGCACTTTTGACGCACCAAGAATATGTCATGCAAACGGAGATGGAAAAACATCATTTGCTTGAATCGTAGGTG